>JBBPJO010000481.1:0-11503 GCA_038088815.1 Boletus nobilissimus | reverse complement strand
AAGAACAACCGGGGAGCCAATTGACTAAGTATTCTCACTCACTCAGTAGATTACCCTATATTTCTTTTCTTCTGTTTGATCTGGTAGTTAGAGTTGTCCTATCACCAGCTTATAGTCAGATTGGGCCCGGAGGATAACTGTGAATAGATTAACCTAGCATCTAACAGTCTAAATCCTGAACAAACGACACCGCCATTGGTAATAGGTCCGACCATCGGGTGGCATCTCCTTGGCAAAAGATCTGAAGATAGGTTTCCAGTTCCTGGTTGACCCGTTCCGTTTCTCTGTCGGTCTGTGGGTGGTAGGCGGAGGAGAGGAGTGGATCATAATCCAGGAGCCTCGCTAGTTCTAGAGCGAAGGCCGAGGCAAACTGCGGACCACGGTCCGAGATAACCTTGTCGTGGAGTCCAAAGCAGGGAAAGACTTTTTCGAAAAATAGTTGTGCAATGCCCTCGGCGTCCGCACTCTTGTGAGTAGGGGTGAAAATTACCCCCTTTGTAAGGCCATGGTCGACCACGACCATAACCAAATCAAAACTGTTAGACAGCGGCAAGTCCGTGATGAGATCGACCGACAGACACTGGAAAGGGCGGGAGGAAGCGACCAGAAGGGGGGTGAGAGGCGGAATGGTGGGGTGTGTGTTGACCTTGTTGGCTTGGCAAATCGCACAGCCTTGGATGAAGTGATGGACAAATGTGGTCAAGCCAGGCCACCAATAGTCTCGTTGTACCTGATTAACGGTCCGGTAATAACTGCCATGGCCCCCCACAGGTGAGTCATGGATGGAATGGAGGAGGTCATTCCGGTGGGCCTCAGGCACATAGGCCCGATCCTTGAAGTAGAGTAGACCATCGTCAAAGCGCCAGTCGTGGATAGTGGAACAAGGGATTCCCAAGGTACCCTCGTGTAGTTTGCGGAGCTGGTCAATGACAAAGCCATCAGTGGTGCAAGACTGCTCAATGGCATGTCGAAGGTCTGTGTCAATGCGTCTCAAAAATAGCTCCCCGGGGAGGAGGGTAACCTCGGCATTGTCGTCCGAAGTGTCCAGAGTGTCCTTCCGAGAGAGAGCGTCTGCGGGGGCCATGTTATTCCCCGGTACGTGTTGAAACAGGAGGTCGTAGTCCTGTAACGTCAATAGCCATCTAGCTTGCCACCTAGAAAGCTTCCTTGGGTCTTTAAAGTAACACAGATTCTTATGATCTGTGAGGATGGTTATGGGCCAGTCAGTTCCGGTGAGGTAGTGGCGCCACTCCTCTAGTGTGCGTATAACTGCTAGGAGTTCGCGATCATAAATGTCGTAGTTACGTTCCGCCGGTGAGAACGTCCAGGAGATGTAGCAGCAAGGGTGTAAGTCGCCATTAGCGTCCTTCTGCATTAGTATGCCTCCGGTAGCCATTAATGAGGCATCTGTCATGATGTAGAATGGTTTGGAGGTATCCAGCATTGCGAGTACGGGTTTTGAGGTGAAGGCCTGACGGAGGAGGTTGAAGGCCTGTTGTTGCTCGTGCATCCAGGACCACGGCTGCCCTTTCTTAGTTAAGTCCAAGATCGGCCTGGCAATTTCTGAGAAGTTTGGAATAAACTTGCGGTAGAAGTTGCAGAACCCTATGAAGGAGTGGACTGCGCAAACCGTAGTAGGTGGTTCCCAGGTAGCGATTGCCGATAACTTGGTAGGGTCCATCACGATGATACCCTCTTGGACAACCATCCCTAGGAATTCTACCGAGGATGCGTTGAACATACATTTTTCTAGTTTGAGGCCGAGACGGTTGTCATGCAACCGTTCCAGAACTCGCCTCATTTGTTGGTGGTGTTCGTTAAGATCCCTGGAATGGATCAACATATCATCCATATAGATGATCAACCATCCTTCCACTACCATATCCTTGAAAATGTAGTCCATGAACGACTGAAAGGTCGCAGGACTGTTGCAAAGGCCGAAGAACATGATGAGAGGCTTGAAGAGGCTGAAGGGCGTGATGAACGCCGCCTTCCATGCGTCTTTAGTCTTGATCTGGACGTTATTATACCCCCAATGGATATCCATCTTCGTGAAGTAATGGGATCCCTTGAGTTGGTCCATCAAATTGCTGATAAGCGGGAGAGGGTAGGCATTTTTGATGGTGTGCTCGTTGAGATATCGATAATCTTGGCAAGGGCGAAGATTACCGTCCTTCTTAGATATGAAGAAGAATGGGGAAGCCATGGGAGAGTTAGAGGGGCGAATATGTCTGGCTTTCAAGTGTTCGTCGATAAATTCTTTACATGCCTCTCGCTCTTTAGGGTTGAGCGGGTAGGCCTTTGCAACCTTGGGTAGGAAAGAGTTGTCTAGATCTATGCCGTGATCGAATGACCGGTAGGGCGGAAGGGGACCGTCATCCTTTTTCTGGAAGACGTCCTCGAAATCTCAGAAGTCCCGCAGGAGTTCCATTTTAGTCTTCTTTGCGTCCTGAGCAAGAGAAGTGGAAATTGTAGTCTTTCTGATGGAAGGTCCGGTTGGCTCTTCGTCATCCTCCTCTATATCCATGAGCGCCGGTATCTCTTCCCGCTGCGTGGTCGGTTCCATGTCAGGTATCTTCAGATGAACTTCTCTGGTCTTTGCCGTTAGTATAGGATCAATGTTACGTTTCCACCACAGAGCTCTTTGTTGTCGTAATTTGTTCATCTGGCATTTCCTGTTGAAGACGTTTAGAGTATGGGTCTCTGCCGCAACGTCTTCTTGATTCCACATGCGTTCCCGTCCGGTCGGTTCCGGATTGCAGAGACAAACGGTTCCTGTACTCCAATCGACCTCTGGATTGTTGTCGCGGAGCCAAGGGAGCCCAAGGATGATCTCATCCTTGCCACAGTCAATAACAAGGAAGTCTCAGAGTTCGGTAGTTTCTCCGAGTTGCATTAGCACCGATGCCTGTTTTCGTATCAGGCTGTTTTTGTTGGGGGATCCGTCAACATTGCTTGCTCGAAGGGGGACCTTTAGTCGTGTAGTAGGGATGTCACAAGCTACCATGGTAGCATAGTCGATGAAGCAGCCAGTTGCCCCAGAGTCAATGAGGGCTTTTGTGTCAACGCTTTTGAACGCAGTTCGGTCAGGTGGGTAGAGGGTGATGGGAATAGATAAGGATTGCGATGAACCACCTGACACGAATACTGGAGATATCCTATGAGAAAGTTTAGCAGGAGATGACGTTGACCCATCCCTGCTCTTCAAAAATCCTTTCCGCAGAAACCAGAGACACTCTGTATGCGGTTGGATGGGTCAGTTCCCGTTCCAGGCCACGTGTCCTGGTCGGTTCCAGGTATCTCACATGCCTCCTCTCCTTCCCTCACCGCCTTTACCACTTTGATTCCTTGTTTGACTGTGTTTCTCGTGGTGGTCTCTTGAGAAGAAGGTTGCGGTCCAAGCCCCATCCCCTGACCCCGGGGAATAGCTGCGTCTGCGTCCACCCTTGACTGGACAGATATGTCATTGGGGTACGTGCCTGGTGATTGTTCCAGGGCTTCCTCTGAGGTGGTTTCCCAGAGGTCCGCCGGCGCGATAGCGGAAAATCGGTTGTTCCATGGTCCAGATCATACAGCCCTGGCTCGTGGTGCTGCCCTGATTGCTTCCCTTTGGCACTCTTGGTAAGTGGCTGTTCTTACCTCAGCCATGGCCTGGTAGCCAGCCTCCTTGTCCGCAGACGAGCTGCCCTCCCCAAAAGCAGTTTTGAGGATCTTAATTGTGGCGCCTTTCTCAATACTTCCCATCTCTTCTAGGTAAGCTGAGAGTTCATCCTCCTCCTCCGTAGTGGTGGTGGCTCATGCCCGTTGTTGCGGGACTTTGTAAGTAGGACGTGCGGTGCGTCCGGAGGATGTGGTCGGGCAGGGACATGGATTGGACTGGTCGGTTCTGGTTCTGTGGTGGTTGGAAGACCTACAGCCAACCTTGTGACAGATAAAGCATTTGTTGCTCCGCATATACTCAGCACGCTGAGTCGGCGATAGACGCACAGCATCTACATCCATCGCGTATGGGTCTTTATGCGTTCGAGAGGAGGGCGCCGGGATATGTGGCACTCCTTTCTGAAGATCCCCAATTCTCCGCAATTGTTGCGAGAACTGGCCAGCCTTCTTAATCCAATCGTTGTAGTTGTCGGGGATCTTTTCGCAAGATAGGATCATCGTTGCGAGTTTAGGAGAGAGGCCTCAGATGAACCATTCCACGAGAGCGTGTTTGTCGGAGATGAGGGATTTCTCGGCGAGAAGTTGGAATTCTGAAGCATATTTGGTGAAACCATCGCTCCAGTTTCCATCCATGTCTTTTCTGGCAGTCTGGTGAAGTTTGGAGAGGTCGATCCTAGCCTTGGCGGCTACATCGTAGGGGGAGAAGGCGGTCTCGAAAGCCTGTTTAATACAGTCGAAGGTCTTGAGTTCGTTTGGGATATGGGCGTTTCCCAATTTCATCAGCCATCCTTCAGCAAAGGTCTTTCCACGGCCCTTACTAATCTTGTTAAGGAAGGTAAGGGATTTGGTCTTATCCATGAATACCTTGTCGTTGATAGTGAAGTAGGCGTCCATAGTGAGGAGCCATCTGTTGGCGTCCTCCGCCTCCCCGGAAAAGTCCTCGGGAAGGCCGGCCTTTATTTCAGATACCATTTCGTTGTCTTCTAGAGCCGGGTCAATATCAATATCTTCCTCTGCAGTCGGTTCTGGGTAGGAAGTCTCTGCACCAGTTGGTTCTGGGTCAGGATCGTGGAAAGTAAGGGGGGGATCCTCTTGGATGGGGGATTCGACAGAGGCCTGGGGGATGGCAGCTAATTCAGAGACGGAGGGGAGAGTGTCGGTGTTCCACCCTTGAGACTGGTTGACTTCTGCGAGAGCCCTCTGACGTTCTTGGTATACCGTGATATACTCCGGGGAGGAGAATCTATCCGGAAGGACGAGATAGAACGGGTGATCGTCAGGTAGGAGGTGAAGTCTGGGAAGTCGGGGGGAGGAACGAGGTTGAGACACGGTGGGTGTTTCAGGAGGGGAGTCGGAGTCGGAGGGTACTCTGAACCTGCCTAGGCAAGAGATGGTGGGTAGGGGGAATGTCCTCTACATAAAAGTAGGGACAAGGGGAAAAGCTAGTTCTTTTGTAATGCACAGTGTAGTAGTGATGTAGCGTGCTGCGATACAAAGAAGAGTTCGCGAGTAGAGGAGTGAGAGCGAGTGACGAGTAGAGAGATCCTCGAGGAACTGTTAGAACATTATCATTATCAGTTCGCACTCGTCAGATCATGCGTCGTGTTACGTAAGCGACACGTACTTTAGATTTCTCTACACTTCCTTCCTTTTCTCCTCAGCGTTTCACATCGTTTGGGTGTGCGCTGAGGTATGTTCTTCATCACTCACGATTATGATTCCACTCATGTATATTACCTAGCTCCTTACGTCCTAGGTAATCACATTAGCGTTTCACATCGTTTGGGTGTGCGCTGAGCTCCTTATGTCCTAGCTCGATCAGGTTATGAGCCCCGAGCTCAACTGAGCTTGACACGTTCGTCCTAGGCACTTGTTCTCGCGCTGTCATCACTCCATTGCCTCATCAACGCCAAAAACATCACATACAGTCGTCTTTATCGCGCATACATTCAACATGGGAAAATATGATCACATTTGTGAACTAACTGGAGCGGAAAATTACCCCCAATGGCGAAAACAAGTGAAACTAGCACTTGAAGGAGAAGACCTATGGTGTCACTGCAGCACCGGGTCCGATCCTCTAAACTTCGCCACCTTCGCTTCTGTCCTTCCCACACCTGTTGACGCAAAAGCACCAACCCCAGATGAGTCTAAACAAATCCGTGCATGGTTGGCCAAAGACGCACAAGCCAAGGCACTTATTTATCGCAAAGTTTCCACCATCGTCAGGAGCCTTCTCGATGAGGACAACTCAGCAAGAGAACAATGGATCGCGCTTTCTGAGCGCTATGGACGAAAGGATCTACTATCCCAATATGAGCTGTGAGCCAAAATCCGAGCGGAAAAACTTAAGGATGCCGAGGACACGCCTCGATATGTTGGAGTCTTCGAAGACGCCCGTCGTCGATTTGTCGAAATGGGAGTAACCTATACAACTGAGGAGTCCATCTTCGATCTACTCCAAGGACTCCCAGAAGGACTTGAATGGGAAATATTCCGTGAGATGACGTTCACCAAACTTTCCGTGCCAACATCCACTTCCTGCGGAACCACGCCCCCTCCTTCCTTCACCTTCGCCGACGCAATGAAATCCCTTTTGGAAAAAGCTAATGCCATCGTTGGACGTCGTAAGCTAGCCAGCCCTGGTTCCGAATATGCAGGTGCTGCGATTCCTCACACTAAGGGGGGTACAAACGTCAATCCAATTACGGGAATTTGTATCCATCGGAACAATCCCCAAGGAATCTGCTGCCTAAATGAGCCATGTGTGGGGAAAGCGAGAGCTGACACACACGACAAGGCACACTGTTACTGGCCAGGCGGCGGTATGGAGGACAAAGCCCCAACTTGGGTAAAGGGCAAACCTGGAAAGAGTGAAACGGCAGCGACAGCCACATCATCTCCCACAACAGAGTCGACCTCGTCCGATTCCCAGAACCATCGCAGAGAGTTATCCTGCGCATTCATTCAAGAAGAACCCGATCTTACAGAATCATGCGCGTTGGCTTTCCTTGATTCATCTGCAACGCTACTCAATTCAGGTGCCACTTCTCACCTTATTAAAGATCGTGGTCACTTCTTCGACTTCACCTCTGAGGATCATACGCTGGTGAAAATGGCGAACTCTGGGACGCTCTCGACTTTAGGCCGTGGGACTTGTCTTGTCGAGCTCACCCTCGGGAATGACACCTACCGAATGACACTCAAAGACTGTCTCCATGCTCCTTCCGCAGTACTCAACCTTCTATCCGTTGGACGAATGCTCGCTTCTGGATGGTCTTGCGATTTTCGTGGCGCTGGTCCTGCCTCTGGTCCCATGTGTTATTTATCGTACAAAGGGGACAACCTGGGCATGCTCCCTCTCACAAACAACCTATGCTATGTCCCGCTTCGTTTCATCGACTGTCATACAGCGCAGATCTCCACGCCAATTTTCCGTCAGCTATGTGCGGCCACGGTCTTGCCTACCATTCCAAAAACGAAACTGACTTGGGACCTCTGGCACGCACGCATGGGACATCCCGGTGGTGATTCTGTAAAATGCATCCTCACCGCTGCGACTGGAGTCAAAGTGGATACCACCGAACCACTCAACAGGTGCGAAGCCTGTATACTCTCGAAGCATGCCAGGAAACCACACCCTCCGTCCACCCATCGTGCGGAACGCATGCTCGATCTCATTCACTTGGACATTTGCGGTCCTTTTCCCACACGCACACCACACGGCAAACTCTATTTCATCATGTTTCTTGACGATCACACTCACCTAATCAACGTTCAACTGCTTGCCAGCAAGGATCAGGCACTGGACGCTTGGCGAATCGTCAAAGCACAATGGGAAAATCATGCTGAACGTACGGTGAAACGTTTCAGATCGGACAATGGCGGCGAGTTTATCAGCTCTGCTTTTCAAAAATCGCTTCGAGAGGCGGGCATTGTCCATGAACGCTCCGTTCCTTACGCTCATCAGCAAAACGGCAAGGCCAAACGCGCCATCTGTACTCTCCAAGGTCGTGCGCTCGCCATGTTGCAATTCGCCAAACTACCATCTTACCTATGGGGTGAACGATCGCGACGTGCCATCTTTCTAGGCTACCCAGAGAGCACAAAAGGATACCATGTACGAGATCTCACCACAGGCTCTTTTTTTAATGCCCGTGATGTCGTCTTCGACGAGCGCCCTTCCTCCCTTCCACCAGACTCTGATAGCAAGGAAGATGAAGATCACCTCCCCACTCTTTCCCCCACCGAGCGATCACGTTCATCCAGCCCAACTGTCTCTACAAACGATGGCCCAGTTGCTGTGCCAATGACACCGACGCTGCCTCCAGTCTCGCCCATTCCCACCCTTCGCCGCTCCACACGTCGTCGTGTTTTAACCGAGAAAGGTGCTGCCTGGGCTGCCAACCTTGCAGCAACCAATTCTCATTTAAAAACCCTGACTGAGCGCCACAAGCAAACGAGTTCTGGCGATCACTCCTCTCCCGCTACATCAGACGAGAGCCTTCGAGCAATCGACTCTCTCCTTCCAATAGAGTCTGACACTGCCATCCCCGATCAAGTCATCAACGCCGTCATTGAGGAACAAGCGCACATTACCATCCGCAGCGATCGTCGTCGTGATCCCATGAGACCGGGTTACGACATGAAGATCCCGCCCACAACCTATGACGAAGCGATCTTGAGGACTGACAGGGAGGATTGGCTAGCGGCTATGAACAAAGAACTTCGCACGATGGAGGAGATGGGCGTTTATCGCTTGGCCGAACTCCCGACCGGACGAAAAGCTATTGGGTGTCGGTGGGTATTGGAGTTTAAGGATGACAACAAGGGTGGCCCTGTCTACAAGGCTCACCTGGTAGCGCAAGGCTTCTCACAGGTCCCAGGGGTCGATTACGGTGCTACGTTCACCCCAGTAATCAAACTGGCATCAGTGCGTCTCATTCTGGCATTCGCGTGCCAACATGATTGGGAATTAGACACCTTTGACGCCAAACGGGCTTTCCTGTGGGGGGTACTTAAGGAGGAGATCTACATGCGTCAGCCCAAAGGTTTCAAGAATGGTGATCTCGTCTGGCTAATGCTTTGCACCATTTACGGCCTCAAACAATCTGCACTGGAATGGTACGGACAAGTTTGCGCCGTCATGGCTGACCTGGGGTTCACTAGATCTGAAATGGACCATGCGTTGTTTTACTACGACGAACTCTCCTCCGCCCCTGACAAAGTCCATACATGATGCTTCCTCGGGTGGCACGTTGATGATGGCATGGCCACATCGAACAACCATGCTTTTCTCGTCCACGTTAAAGCACGCATTGCTGATTGTTTCGGTTTGACGGACCTAGGTCCAATCTCAAAGTACTTGGGGATGCAGGTAGAACAGGACCGATCCGCCTGCGTCTTATGGCTCCACCAAATGGAGTACATCTCTTTCCTGCTGCAGGAATACGACCTGACAGGTTGCAATCCCGTACACCTCCCTGCTGACATGAAACACCCTCTTGGAGACCCTGACGCAACGTACCCGGTCATTTCAGATCTCCGTCAAGCGTACATGAAGCTCATCGGGGAATTAATTTATCTCTCTGTCAACACACGCCCAGACATCGCGTTCATTGTCGGTCTCCTCGCACAGCACACAGCCAACCCCGACTCACATCACTTTGCTACAGCCAAACGTGTCCTCCGTTACCTAGCCGGAACTGCAGATCTCAAACTACGGTATGAGCACCAGCATGGTGGTGCCACTCTCCATGCATACGCGGACGCAAGCTGGGCCAACGAATCTGGTCAGCGCTCCACTACCGGTTACGCCTGGTTCTTTGCAGGTGGACTCATATCGCATGTCTCCAAACGCCAAATGATCATTGCGCTCTCATCCACTGAGGCGGAATACATTGCGGCGGCACATGTCTTACAAGAGGGCCTCTGGATTCAGTCCCTGCTCTCCGAGCTCGGAATTGTCTTCCCAGAGCCCACTCCTGTCTACTTAGACAATTCCGGAGCAATTTCTCTTTCAACCGCTGCGCGCTTTCATCAGTGCACCAAGCACATTGACACACGTTATCATTTTGTACGCTTTCACATAGATTCTGGGTCCTTCATTCTTCGCTGGGTTCCTTCTCACAGCAACACAGCAGACGTTTTCACGAAAGCTCTGCCTTGTCCTGCTTTTTCAAAGTTTCGTTCAAGTCTTGGACTCGTGTCTCACTGAGGGGGGTATGTTAGAACATTATCATTATCAGTTCGCACTCATCAGATCATGTGTCGCGTTACGTAAGCGACGCGTACTTTAGATTTCTCTACGCTTCCTTCCTTTTCTCCTCAGTGTTTCACATCGTTTGGGTGTGCGCTGAGGTATGTTCTTCGTCACTCACGATTATGATTCCACTCATGTATATTACCTAGCTCCTTACGTCCTAGGTAATCACATTAGCGTTTCACATCGTTTGGGTGTGTGCTGAGCTCCTTACGTCCTAGCTCGATCAGGAACGATGCCGAGCTTCGAGATGACGCGAAGCCTAAGCTGGTCTCACCTATCTAGGAATCACGCTAGACTCGGTGGTCACTAGAAACTACACTGGTATTGCGTAGAACTAGCTTAGGGAAATTACAGGAGGGCGAGAGAGCACCCTTATATACGGTAGGCCCCTTCTAAATAAGGAAGGGATGCACAGCATCCGCAGTAGCTAAAATATGACTCAATGCGTAGCATAAGAGTCATAGCGAGTCATGACGAGTCATGACGAGTCATAAGTAAAAAGCTATGCCGCAGGCGATGAAGTCAGAATAAGGCGACTGCGGCGGAACGGAAGGAAAGTCTAAATAAGGTAAGGGCGGGGCACCATGTGAGACAGAAAGGAAAAGAGATTGGGAAACGTATCTGGTATAATGGAGGACGACTCCATTACGAATACAACCGCATATGGTGAAGAGAACGAGACTAGAGGTTGAGTGAACGAAAAGCATAAGGAAAAAGTGTACCCCCTCGTAAACCGTAACAAAGGAAGTCTATATATGGTAAGGGCGGGGCGCCGTGTGAGACAGAAAGGGAAAAGAGATTGAGAAACGTATCTGGTATAATGGAGGACGACTCCATTACGAATACAACCACGTATGGTGAGGAGAACGAGACTAGAAGTCAAGTGAACGAAAAAGTGTAAGGAAAAAGTGTACCCCCTTGAAGACCGTAACACAAGGAGCTCCAAGCAACTTACCATGTTGTGCCTATTCCAGCTTATAATATACAGGGCAATCTCATCAAGCGACTTCATCATAACTAAGCCTTGTTACATAGCTTATCTCCTTTTACAGAATTTTCCTGACTTCCTTGTTTCCCTTAATACATCTCTTTCCTTTATTCTATCATGGCCAACTGTCTAGCCTTTGAACTTGCCATCATTTCACTACACACTCTTTAAATCTCACTAGACTTTCCTATTTTCCCTCATATCATATGTTGCCTTAGCTAAGTTTAATGTGATCACTTTGCATGGTCAAGCATAGTTTCGCCAATGCCAGGTGGTGTCATTTGTTCAGGATTTGGACTGCTAGACACTAGGTTAATCTATAGACAGTTATCCTCTGGGCCCAATCTGACTATAAGCTGGGGATAGGACAATGCTAACTACCAGATCAAACAGAAGAAAAGAAATATAGAACTAGTCTACTGAGTGAGTGAAGATACTTAGTCAATTGGCTCCCCAGTTGTTCTTCCTTTCCTGACTATTGTCTAAGGAAAAAGGGTTGGCTTATTCCTAGCTATGTAGATAAACTACTGGTCTTCCTCTACTGCTACAAGTCTAGTAGAAACTAGAGAAAAGTAACTAGATGTACTAGA
>JBBPJO010000480.1:0-11503 GCA_038088815.1 Boletus nobilissimus | reverse complement strand
GGACATCCATGGCTTCATGAAAATACCATAGATACTTCATTCTTTAAAGCACTTTTCTATTTTGTAACTAAACTCTGGCCTCTACACTCCAAATCATAGACTTTTACTATTGTATGTATCTCATACCGTATGAGGGCAAGGTTGCTCCTGCCAGTATACATTATGAGATAATCAACTGTAGTACCATATAAAACTAAAAAAAACAGCTAGGATTAACAATGTCCCCAAAAACTAGGATTAGCATTGCGTGCATTGGGCCAAAGGCCCAAAACCGAGCTTTGCTCGTAATGGATCTCTCGTAGGCAGGTGATATGTCTAAAGATAATGGTGTATTTCTGGATAACCTTGAGGTTCTGACGGGTCCATTGCGGCATCTCACTCGGCGCTTGATTGTACTCTAGATAACAGCGAAGCATTGGCCAGGCGCCAAAGTCATAGCATAGCCTTGCTTTTGCCTTGAGGCCTACAACATGGGTTTGGTGTTTTCCCTCCCTCAGCCTTTCTCGTCAACACACCTGTGCAAATTAATTCACTAGGGTTCAGTTGAAAAGTCAGCGAGACTTATCCACAGTAGTGAATAAGTCCGGGCACTCAATGCATTTTTCCACTGCTGTTACTAACCAATCTGTTATTAACTAGTGTTAAAATAGTATTCAGCTCTGTGAATAAATGTTTTGCAGTGAAAAACTGTGAAAAATTAAAAATCCCAGTTGATCTCTGTAGTAGACATGTCAATGACTGTCTTCGCTACCGTATGAGGCTTCAAATGGGAAGCAATACTGGTGATGGGCTCAATAGCCAGCAAATCACGCAATGCCCCATTGTCAAGTGACACATCTTCGTCTGTCAGCAGGTTCGTCTCGACCAACCCATCAGGCTGTTGATCTTTGTCACTGGGGACAAGAAGCATATCAGTATCGGAGTCTTCGGGTTGGCTGACGACCTCATCTTCGCTTTCTCTGTCGCTTTCAGGGTCACCTGGTGGGTATTCTGGGCCACTATTACTGTTCCCAGGTGTTGTACTTTCATTCCCGAGCACAGTCACCTGTAGTAGCTCCTTGTCCATATCACGAAATTTGACAACAGGCCGATAGCATTCCTTTCGGACAGCCTTTTTCTGTGTTGGAAGCAAGTGAGCTGTTGTTCACCCAGACCAAAATAAGAGAAGACAGACAGAGTCAGTCCTGTAGTACTGTCCAATTTGAATCATGTTGATCAGCGTGCAGGTGTTCTGATTTGCACGCAGAGGTGAGTTCAGCCACGTAAGTGTTGAGCCAGTCCACTCGTCAGGCACCACATCCTGGCAGAATGATGCACAATCCCCTGCAACTACCATGAAATGATAATGCAATATTTACTCTGATTACCGTTGCCTTTGTCCCCTACATCCCATTGTGCTGTCGTGCACTACTACCACTCTCGATTGTGCGCGGTCCCTCATCATGGTGCATGCCCGCCCCCAATTGTGCCAATTGCGCATGGCTACTGTGGTGCACACCTGCTCTTGATTGTGCGTGGTCCCTCGTCATTGTGCACTATCGTGGTGCACGCCCGCCCCCGATTGCGCTGATTGCGCACAGTCCCCCATCATTGCACGCTACCATGGTGCACCCCCACCCCCAATTGCACAGTCCCTCATTGATGTGCACGGGGGACCCTACAGCCCATCGTGCAGTCCTTCGTCATTGTGCACTACCGTGGTGCATGCCCGCTCTCGATCGTGCATGGTCCTTTGTCATTGTGCACTACCATGGTGCACCTCCACTCTCGATCGTGCACGGTCCCTCGTCGTTGTGCATTACGGTGGCGGTGGTGCGCCCCGCACCGTGCTCACTGCCGTGTCTGTTGCATAATGTAGTGTATTAGTGCACACATGCCTGCTGTCCCATAGTGCAAACATACCTGTTGTGCAATGTAATGCATAGTGATGCCGTTGTCATTGCACCTGTCCGCTGGGTTTTGTTGTGCTTGCTGTCGTGCCTATTGCGTGAGATAATGTATTGATGTGCAACTTTATTCTGTCCTGTAATGAGTCCGTTACTGTTACCGCGTCCATCCACCATATAGCGCTTGCATACCTGTAGTCCAATGTAGAGCATGTCGGTGCACAGATGCCTGGTGCTGAATATTGTCGTCACGTCCCGATCCTTGGTAGTCGAATGCACATTAGTCCATGGGTGCCACAATGTACAGCCCTCACAAACTTATCATATGGTTCGTGCTGCTTGGGTTGTGCACGTTGCCGTGATGGTAGTCTCAATTGCAGGTACCTGTTGTGCGGAGTCAGTGCATGGGTGCCGTCACCCCTGGTGTTCGCATACTTCCCGAGTTTGTGGAAATAGCACAGGTTTCACCACAGCATTACTGCGGTTCCTGTAATGCAAAATAATGCATGGTGCTTCAAATATTCAGTGCCACCTTCATTCCGAATAATGTAGTGATCACATGGTGCGTAGTTCGGAACCTGAACATTGCTGAGTTAAACAGAGCATAGAGGATTGCCAATCTCCATACTGTTGGAGGATATTTCAGCGACTTGACCCCACTGTATCCCTGTGTACTCCAGGATGACACCATGCACCCTCGGATCGGCCAAAAGCTCTGCCCATTTCTCCTTGAACTGACCCAACAGAGTATGTTTCACCGTTGCTTGACGTGTTGCATATGTGACATGGCCTTCTGTCTGTGCTGATTCTCCAAGCGGAACCGCTTTTGCCCATCCCTCCCATCGTGAAGCATCCCAGCAGAGAAACTCCAGGACTCGGCGCATCTCTTCCAAAAGTAGCGCTACCTCCTCACCCCAACGCATTGCGTGTGCACGGGCTTTGCACCATTCCATGTGAACGGCTGCAGAAGTTGATTAGGGGGACGTTTGGAAAAGAGAACAACACTACCTTCTTGTGCTGTTGAATTCTCCACTGCATCATCCGTCATTGTCATTGTCATAGTTCCCTGCACTTTCCAAATCCAGGATATTGATTTCCTGCCTGTTGTCTCACCATCCAGCAGGTCAGTCATTGCTCTAATATCCTCCGCTCGAAGAGTGCGAAGCAGCTGTAGGTCTAATTGCCAAGATGACCTTTGAAGGAGAGGTCCCAATGTGGTCAGCGCATTGTATGCAGTTTGATATTGGACTGATGCAGCCTCTATCCTAGTATTGACCTTTTTGAGCAAATTTCGTGCACGCGTGTTTGCACCCTGACCACGAAGATTTGTGTCCTTGAACTTGTACAGATATGAGCGGCAACGAAGTGCTTGATGGAGGGAATCGAGTGCATCATGGGCCTGGGCATGACGTAGTTGCCATTCATAATGACGGAGCAGAGGAGAACACCGTGTACCAGGCATTAACTCCGAAGGAAGCCATAACTTGAAGTTCTCCGGAAGTAGCGTTGAGGACGACCCAGGACCTCTTTCAGAAGCCAGCGTAGGCATGTACAGTAGCTGAACCCTGGCCCACGAATCAATCTTGCACTTCAGGGAACTGCTCCGAGTGAGTAATGCCCCCTCCTGGAGATCGGTAGCGTGCGGACTAAGCTTAGCCCTGTCAACACGCAGGCAGCACCTGCGACATAAAGTCAGATTTGTGACGATACTTCAAGATCACGACGCACTGTGATTCCTCAAGATCGAGTCCAGAACTGATGAACATACTTGGAGTAACCTCATGGAGATATTGGTCACCTTCTTCGAAAGACTTTGTATCCTGCTTCGCTAGCTGCAGCCGGACAGAGTGCTGGGTCGGTGCTAACTTGCACGTGAGGCGAGGAACATGAAGGATCGCAAGGACTCACCATCGGTCTTGGACTCAAAAGGATTGGGCTCCGTAGGATCGGATTCCCAATGGACAATCTCTGTTTGCCACACTGAAAGGACCATTGCATCATCTTGCACAACAGCAGCTTCAAGTTCCTCCAGAGTGCTTTTATGCTCTGCGTGTTCTTTCAACACTTCCCGTAGCTTGCACCCCAAAAATGTATCTAGTTACAATCAGCTTCCTCATCAGCTGTTGTTGGACTGTAACGCACCCATCCTGCAAACCTTCTTCCAATTATAATCCCCAAAGTGATCATTTATCGTGTCTCGGCGGCTCCCAGGGCCCATCTCCTTGGTACTCAATGCCACTGGGTTTATGTTGGCCCATCCACGCTCTGGCGCCTCACCATCGGTGCATCCAACATGTGGAATAAAATTGAAGGAATACTGGGTTTGACAGTGCATGATATGGGCAGGGAGATGGAACTTTGGTACAAAAAATTTACACATTTGTCATCATGCTGGATTTGCATCGGGTGAGGAAGTGTCGTCATCCGATCCCAGAGATTTTTCGACCATTGACATGCAATATTGTATGATACATTGAGGCTGCGTAGGGGGGAGTGGCGGAGGCTGGAAAAAAACAGGTAGTCCATGTTAACATACCTAACTATTGGTGAGTATGTGCAAGTTTCACTAGCGGATGACATACCGCTCCCCTTTCTGAAGATTGCCCACACCATTTGGTCGTTTCAAATTGTGCCAAGTGCATTCGACAGTTCCTACACCTGTCGCCGCCAACCCAGAGCTATTCTTGACATCCGCAAGGTTGACAGCATCATGGCTTGAGCAAGAACTCTTCTATGGCGGGCATGAGATACATGACATGAATTCACAAATAATCACTTACTGGTTGTGTGACATTCGCCTGAGTCTTCAAGTGCTCTTTGTATGCATATTCGTCTACAAAATAGGCCCATCCATTGCTCAGACTAGGGTCCATCTTGTCACTAGATACGGCCTTCCATTTGAGACGGAAGTTGGCATCTAGAGCAACAAAAAGGGCATAGAGCCAGCTGAAGTTCGGGTTAACAGGGCGTCATGGTCACAGGGCATTAGCACATACCTTTTTTTCTGGGGAGCAAATTCCCAGTTATTGGGCAGGTTCTTCCCCGGCTGGGGACATGCCGGGCATAACACAGCACAATCACCATCTGCCATTCCCGGGATTCCAATAGGATCGTGGCCGCGACCTGATCATTTGAGCATTTTAAGGTTCCGCCATTCGCGAATCACACGGAGGAATGATTCGTACCGATCCTGAGACAATGTCAGTGCACAATTATGCCGAAGCCCCACCACATGCATACCTTATTGGCTAAACCCGTGTTGTCTTGGCAATGAGCAAGTGCCTGGTAAAATTCGTAGGCAGACACTTTAGACTCGAATGACAAAAGTTGAAACTCCTCCAACAGACGGAAGGAGACGGCAGACCGAGGGTTAACTGAGGTAGAGGGGAACCAACACATTCACAGGAGTTGCCGTGTATGGTCTTTGCCGTGTTCACAGTGACAGAAGTCCACGGCTACTTCATGAATCCCATGGCTATCGATCACTACAAAATCGTCATCAAATGCTCGTTGAGGGTTGAGGCATTTTTCGGAGGGTAGGTGGCCTAGTTGAATACGCAACCCAATTGCCTTCAACAATGTGCATTTGAAATACTGTCCGTTCCACTCCTGGAAAATTCAGTACAATCTGTTCATGTCTAAAGATAACAAAGTACCTTGACACGATGTAAGGGGCTTGCTGTGTGCTGCTGTATGATGCACCATTTGCAGTACATAACACTGCCGAAGCAATCTGAGCAACGGTAGCAAGCCATTGTAACGCACAGCGTAGTAGTGACATAGCGTGCTGCAATACAAGAAGAGTTCGTGCGTAGAGAAGGGAGAGCGAGTGACGAGTAGAGGAATCCTCGAGGAGCGATGCCAAGCTTCGAGACGATGCGAAGCCTAAGCTGGTCTCACCTATCTAGGAATCTTGCTAGACTCGGTGGTCACTAGAAACTACACTGATATTGCGTAGAACTAGCTTAGGGAAATTACAGGAGGGCGAGAGAGCGCCCTTATATACGGTAGGCCCCTTCTAAATAAGGAAAGGATGCACAGCATCCGCAGCTATTAAGACGTGACTCGATGCGCAGCATATGAGTCGAGACGAGTCATAGCGAGTCATAAATAAAGGCTATGCTGCAGGTGGTGAAGTCTGAATAAGGCGACTGTGGCGGAACGGAAAGGAAGTCTAGATATGGTAAGGGTGGGGCACCATGTGAGACAGAAAGAGAAAGAGATCGGGAAACGTATCTGGTATAAAGGAGGACAACTCCATTACAAATACAACTGCGTACGGTGAAGAGAATGAGACTGGAGGTTGAGTGAATGAAAAAGCGTAAAGAAAAAGTGTACCCCCTCGTAAACTGTAACATTACCCCCTTCCTATTGTCGAAGCACCTGCGAGACCATTAATCCACCTCCTCTCCTTCATTGACTTCATAGTCAGTAGGATCATAGTCGTCAAGAGGGTTGCGCTGGAGGAGACAGATGTCGTCAGAGTGGCCGAGCTCTCCACAAGAGGAGCAACGGCGGCGGGGACAGTAGGCCTGGATGTGGCTGGGGGCAGTGACGTGGCAGAATGGACACTCGTAATGAGGGCAGTCTGCACGGAGGTGTCCTCGTTGGTTACAGTTAAAACAACGTCCGAGGACAGGGTGAGCGGGACGAGAGGGAGTAGGAGGGAGAGAGGGGAGCGAGTCTATGTCGATGGGACGAGATTCTGATCCTGGCGCTGGCGAGGGCGAAGCCGCGAAGTCCTTGTTAAAGCAACCGGAGGTGGGGAATGGAGTTGTCTGTCTCGACTTTCCTCTATTTCCCTGAGAACGTTGCCCCACAGCTCGGGCTGCTGAGCTGGGGAGGCCGAACAAAATTCCCTTGCCACGTCGATTGAGTTGACAAGGACGATGGGTGGGAGTTGGAGTGGTGGGATGTTCTTGAGCAGGGAGTACGTTAGCGGGTTCAGGAGTGGGTGTCCCTCGTCCGAGGAGGGGAACGGTGGCGAGGAAAGCAAAGACCTCTGGGTCATCGTGGGAGAGAGAGGAGAGGGGTCCGGGAACAGGAGGGCGGCCAGTTTCTCTAGTAGCATCCGCACTTCTTGATCAGCGAGATGGTCCAGCTGCAGGAGTTGGCGGAGGAGGGACAGGGAGGGGTGCTGTAATGGCGGAGTCGTCGGCCGAGGAGGAGTCTGAGGACGAGGCGTTTGGGGTGACGGTGGAGTCGTCATCCCAGATGGGGTTTTGAAGGTTGCGGGCCCAAGTGTTCCCATCCCAGGTGTTGCCCGGGTGGTCGTCCATGTAGTAACCTCGAAGGTTGACTGGTAGGGTGTTGACAAGGGGGCGCAGAACGTGCATGTACAGGTTGGAGGGGATTGCCATGATGACATCGGTGAATCCATGGTCATGGAGGGCATCCAGGACAGCATCTCTGGAGGAATGGATGGCCTGTTCCATTGCGGCAGCGTAGACGGGTAGCATCCCATCAGGGAAGAGCTGGGCGTGGAGTGTCTGTCCGGTGGTGTATGTATGAAAGATGAGGCCCAGAGATTGGAGTACAGAGTTATCCCTATAAAGGGAGCAAGTGGAGATGCACTGGGCCGTGGCAGGATTCTCGAGGAGAGAAGCGTAAAGGATTCAGCGGGTTCGGTCTGGGAGACGGTGGAGTCGGACGGGGAATATGGAGGGGGTTCCATTCAGCGAGGTAGACATAAGTAAGTAGGAGTGACGATGACGTTAGAGGAGCGAGGGCTCGACTCGAGAGGTAAGAGAGGACTTGGGTTATGGGGGAAAGGCAATAGGATCCCTGGCCTTATATTCCTCCAGGAGGTCCACAGCATGTCCTAAATTGGTTTCGGGTTCCCAGGTATTCTCGGAAGACGGATAGCCTTTCCACGAAACGAGGTAGTGGCGTCGGCGGGCAGAGCCCCGATGGGCTAAGATCTGTTCGATTTCAAATTCCTCTTCCCTGTCTATTATGTCTGGTGGAAGCGGAATGAAGTTGGGTCCGTGTTCAGCGGTCTCCTGATAGGGAGTCAGAAGCGATGCGTGGAAGGCGTTGTGAATTTTCCACGTCTTGGGCAGGCGGAGTTTGTACGAGACAGGCGATATAACCTGTGAAATTTCAAATGGCCCCTCGTGTCGAGGGGCGAGTTTTCGAGAGGGGTAGCAGAGTCTCAGGTTACGGCCCTCGAGCCATACCTTATCTCCCACTTTCCAGGGTTTGAACTTGGAGGTTACGCGTTCGCGCATGTAGCACTGGGCTTTTTCGTGAGCGGCGGTGGCTTCCTTGTGAGCCTCATCGAGGTCTCCAAGGCATTTTTCTAAAGCGGGGAGGAAGGTTTTCGTTCCTAAAGATGGATAAGCTCTCGGCTCATATCCCATCATCAAACTAAAAGGAGTCTTTCCCATTACAGAATGGACGGAGGAGTTGTGGCAGTACTCCGCCATTGGTAATAGGTCCGACCATCGGGTGGCGTCTCCTTGGCAAAAGATCCGAAGATATGTTTCCAATTCCTGGTTGACCCGTTCCGTCTCTCCGTCGGTCTGTGGGTGATAGGCAGAGGAGAGGAGCGGATCGTAATCCAGGAGCCTCGCTAGTTCTAGAGCGAAGGCCAAGGCAAACTGCGGACCGCGGTCCGAGATAACCTTGTCGTGGAGTCCAAAGCGGGGAAAGACCTTTTTGAAGAATAGCTGCGTGACGCCCTCGGCGTCTGCACTCTTGTGAGTAGGGGTGAAAATTACCCCCTTTGTAAGGCCATGGTCGACCACAACCATAACCGAATCAAAACCCTTAGACGGTGGCAAGTCTGTGATGAGATCGACCGACAGACACTGGAATGGGCGGGAGGAAGCGACCAGAAGAGGAGTGAGAGGTGGGACAGTGGGGTGTGTGTTGACCTTGTTGGCCTGGCAAACTGCACATCCTTGGATGAAGCGGCGGACAAAAGCGGTCAGGCCAGGCCACCAATAGTCACGTTGTACCTGATTAACGGTCCGGTAATAACCGCCATGGCCCCCCGCGGGCGAGTCATGGATGGAATGGAGGAGGTCGTTCCGGTGGGCCTCGGGCATGTAGGTCCAATCCTTAAAATAGAGTAGGCCGTCGTCAAAGCGCCAGTCATAGATAGTGGAACGAGGGATTCCCGAGGTACCCTCATGCAATTTGCAGAGCTGGTCAATGACGAAGCCGTCAGTGGAGCAGGATTGCTCGATGGCGTGTCGGAGGTCTGTGTCGATGCATTTCAAAAATAGCTCCCCAGGAAGTAGGGTAACTTTGGCATTATGGTCCGAAGTATCCAGGGCGTCCTTCCGAGAGAGAGCATCCGCGGGGGCCATGTTATTCCCTGGTACATGTTGGAACAGGAGGTCGTAGTCCTGTAGCGTCAATAGCCATCTAGCTTGCCGCCTAGAGAGCTTTCGTGGGTCTTTAAAATAACACAGATTCTTGTGATCTGTGAGTATGATTACGGGCTGGTCGGTTCCGGTGAGATAATGGCGCCACTCCTCGAGTGCGCGTATAACCACTAGAAGTTTGCAGTCATAGATGTTGTAGTTGCATTCCGCCGGTGAGAACGTTCGGGAGATGTAGCAGCAAGGATGTAAATCGCCATTGGCGTCCTTCTGCATCAGTATGCCCCCGGTAGCTGTTAATGAGGCGTCCGTCATGATGTAGAATGGTTTGGAGGTATCCGGCATTGTAAGTACGGGTTTTGAGGTGAAGGCCCGACAGAGGAGGTCGAAGGCCTGTTGTTGCTCGTGCGTCCAGGACCACGGCTGCCCTTTCTTCGTTAAATCCAAGATCGGCCTGGCAATTTCCGAGAAGTTCGGAATAAACTTGCAGTAGAAGTTGCAGAACCCTATGAAGGAGCGGACTGCGCGAACCGTAGTAGGTGGTTCCCAGGTAGCAATTGCCGATAACTTGGTAGGGTCCATCGCGATGATACCCTCTTGGACGACCATCCCTAGGAATTCAACCGAGGATGCGTCAAACGTACATTTTTCTAGCTTGAGGCCGAGACAGTTGTCACGCAACCGTTCCAGAACTCGCCTTGTTCGCAGATGATGTTCGTCAAGATCCCTGGAATGGATCAACATGTCATCCATATAGATGATCAACCATCCTTCCACCACCATGTCCTTGAAAACGTAGTCCATGAACGACTGAAAAGTCGCAGGACTGTTGCAAAGCCCGAAGAACATGACAAGAGGCTCAAAGAGGCCGAAGGGTGTGATGAACGCCACCTTCCAGGCATCTTTAGTCTTGATCCGGACGTTATTATACCCCCAACGGATATCCATCTTCGTGAAGTAACAGGATCCCTTGAGTTGGTCCATCAAATCACCGATAAGTGGGAGAGGGTAGGCGTTTTTGATGGTATGCTCGTTGAGATATCGATAATCTTGGCAGGGGTGAAGATTGCCGTCCTTCTTGGATATGAAGAAGAATGGGGAAGCCATGGGAGAGTTGGAGGGGCAAATACGTCCGGCTTTCATATGTTCATCGATGAATTCTTTACATGCCTCTCGCTCCTTAGGATTGAGCGGATAGGCCTTTGCAACCTTGGGTAGAAATGAGTCGTCTAGATCTATGCCATGATCGAACGACCGGTAAGGTGGAAGGGGACCGTTGTCCTTTTTCTGGAAGACGTCCTCGAAATCTTGGAAGTCCCGCGGGAGTTCCGTCTTAGTTTTCTTCACGTCTTAGTTTTCTTCGCGTCTTGGGCGAGAGAAGTCGAAATCGTAGTTTTCTTAATGGAAGGTCCGGTTGGCTCTTCCTCATCCTCCTCCGCATCTATGAGCGCCGGTATCTCTTCCCGCTGCGTGGTCGGTTCCACATCAGGTACCTTCAGATGAACCTCTCTGGTCTTTGCCGTTAGTATGGGGTCGACGTTACGCTTCCACCACAGAGCTCTTCGTCACCACAATTTGTTCATCTGGCATTTTTGGTTGAAGATGTTTAAAGTGTGGGCCTCGGCTGCGGTGTCTTCTCGATTCCACGTGCATTCCCGTCCAGTCAGTTCCGGATCGTGGAGACGGGCGGTTCCTGTACTCCAATCGACCTCTGGATTGTTGTCACGGAGCCAAGGGAGCCCGAGGATGATCTCATCCTTGCCACAGTCAATAACAAGGAAGTCCCAGAGTTCAGTGGTTTCTCTGAGTTGCATTAGCACCAATGCCTGTTTTCATATCAGGCTGTTTTTATTGGGGGATCCATCGATGTTGCTTGCTTGAAGCGGGATCTTTAGTTGCGTAGTAGGGATGTCGCAAGCTACCACGGTAGTGTAGTTGATAAAACAGCCAGTTGCCCCAGAATCGATGAGGGCTTTTGTGTCAACACTTTTGAACGCAGTTCGGTCAGGTGGGTAGAGGGTGACGGGAATCGATATGGATTGCGAAGAACCACCTGACACGAATACTGGAGATAACCTATGAGAAAATTTAGCAGGAGATGACGTTGACTCATCCCTGCTCTTCAAAAATCCTTGCCGCAGAAACTGGAGACACTCCGTTGACCTGCACGAAATTATTATCGTGCTGAGTCCTGACACGAAACCCCAAATTCTAGACCAACCTATGGTCGGAATATTCTCATATTTCATACACAGGTAGTCCCTTGTGTTAGCTACCTGCCTACCA
>JBBPJO010000479.1:0-11532 GCA_038088815.1 Boletus nobilissimus | reverse complement strand
ATCGTTTGAGCATCCGGGTGTAAGGCAGCCGCCATGATCACTATCGTGATAGCAGAGGCAGTCTGAATGTATCGACGTAAACACCAGTGCTGTGGAACGCATTGGAACATACCGTTTCTGAGCCTGCACCAAACATACCTCCAGCGAGGTACGCCATCTCCTTGTCTGAAAGCTGGTATTCGCCTTGTTTCTCGATCAGAAAGGTGGCAAAGCACGGTCGTGCTTTGCCCTCTGCCTGATTTGACAAGTGAATCCCTCGATCAGATCATGGTGGTCAAATGTAGTCACCATTTGTTTTCGTACGATGTCCAACTGTCCTTTAAAAAGCGCAAGCTCCTCCTGGTGCCATGCCCTCAGCTGAGTGAGATACCCGGGCACATATTGTAGGATGGGATATGTATCCACAAGGTACGCCTTTGGGGTTATGGCTCGTCCGAACCTCATGATACAACGGTTCACGGCGATGACTTCGGGGTCGTTGTACGATGTCGGAGTGGCTTTCCCGTATATGATTTCCATCACCACAGATGCTGCAAATCTGTTGGCAAGTTCAACATGATCTGGTACACTCCGAACGCGATACACATACCGTCTGGCGTGCATCTGATGACGTTCAGGATCATCGAGTATATCGAGCAACATGTTCTTTGCATGCCGAAGCTGAATAGGCTCGTATGTTGCTGCCACCTTGGGTTGCATCACAGCATGCAGCACTCTATATCAGACACAGGACCACGTAAGAAAAGAATACAGGTCGAAAAAAAAAAGAATCACCTCCGAAGTCTACGGAGTCGGTCTCCGCTCCTTGACGTGATCACTCTCATCCCTCCAGAGAGCGTTTCCCCAGCTGCAATCGAGCGTGGTCTATCGGCCAAAGATGCCCCTTCCTTCTCCATAATCTCTATCGCTGCTTGATGCCCACCGATGACCACGAAGAGCGTTGATCCGTGTCTCAGCGAGAAAACAGGCCCATATTTCTTCGTCAGCTCTGCAAGTTTAAAAGGCGCACTGGAATGCATGTGAGTGCCACCGATCGACGCCCAGTCCACGCAAGAAGCGGGGTAGTTACCGAGACTTGGGGAAGGGAGTTCCAAGAAACCAACGGCCAGAGGGACCTGGCGGAATGGGCAATGCCTTGCGTGGACCAGCCACGCACTGGACGTACACCCAATGGCCAAGTAGAACAACGGCGAGACAGGCCAGTGGTAAGTTGACCCAACCTGAATCGAGTGGAGGCATGGCAAAAGAAGGGGGTGTGACAACCACGAGCAGAGGTGGGTTAAAAGGTGCCTCCAATGGCCCATGAGACCAACAGCATCTATGTATAACGTTAGGTACCGACAAGCACGGAAATTGAGAAACGACGTGTCGCTTGCAATCGGTATGTTCCCGATGATCTTGTCGCTTGGGAGATCCAAGCAATGCGTGGTTCAAGCATCAGCATGCTTTTCTGCCACGTACCGAACGTTTTCAAGCGCTTGAACGTCGATTGACCAGGGCGTTGCCGTCTCCTAACTGCTTGATCAATATACAACAGAGAAATAACCAACTCACTGTCAGAAAAGCAAATCAATATAAACGGAATGACGTGCTGCCAGCTTACCGAACCGATGTACCCCGGACTCCTTTTCGTCACAAAATCGTCGGTCAGCTGCTAGACGTATTCGAGTTCAACGCATTTCCTTCATCTCGAGCTCGATCCAGCCTGCGCTTCCCACAGTTTGACAACTCGCTCGCTTACCAGGATACCCTTGACGTGACTTCATCATGGATATGCCACTAGAATGGTGTTCGTCCCGACAATCGCGGATTTCTGCCAGGGAATTGAACCTTGTCTCACTTCCCTGACCGTTCGGAAGAGACGGCGCCGGATTGCCATATATCACTTCTATCCCAGCCGGCTAGTACTGTAGTTTCTATGAATATCTTGGCGCAGTCGCCTGGAGAACTTCAAATTCATGGCAGAGCATATCGGCGACAACTCTGAGCTACATATGTCCCTCGGCGTTGATTTGCGCAACTAACTGTATTCAGTATAATTCAGGAGTGCCTTGGCATTGCAAACGAGTCGCTCGGATCTTCGGCAATTTCCGCGCATCTCTGACTTGGTCGCTCAGCGATCCTTGAAAGAAATAATCGCGGGGAAAAGGAACCCAGACAAAACCTACTACAATACGTAGTTGTTGTCCACTTCCGTGCACAGATGCCGAATATGTGCCTCACTCGAGCGAGGCTCAAACAGCACTCGAAACGGTGCTGCAATCTGATTCACCGTATCGGAGAAGGCAAACGAATCGATGGGCGCATTGGGATCCTCAGACACACGGAATGCCCAAAAGATCAGAGCGGCATTCATGAAGATCGAGCGGTTTGCAACATGTTGTCCAGGACAAAATCTGTGGACGTCATCAACACCCCCATGATGTGGAATGTGTATGCATGTCGTCACAACGTACCTTCGTCCGAACCCGAATGTACAGAACCGGAGGTCGTCTCGCAGTGTCCCATCCGCGGTCAACCAACGTTGTGGATCAAACTTGTCGGGGTTTGGGAAGACGTCTGGATCGTTTGCAATAGCCCTATGTGTGCATCATTGCCTCCTGATGCACCTCGGATGTGTGTGTATAAATCATTACCAGTGGTTTCCAACAACCGTCGTGCCTTGCGGGATCACATAGTTTCGCCAGATGATGTCTTTCGTCACACGATGAGGGATGCCTGGTTGACTTGGCATGAATCTACCACGTCATGCACAGGAAAGACCCGCAGCGTACCGACGTTCACAGGCCGCCATCTCATACTCTCGAGTGTAAAAGCGGCAACTTGAGGAAGCACCTGTTGATCCGCGAATGAAGGTACTATGGATAGCGATGTCAGTCAACGGATCAGCGTCGAAAAGTACAGTTTCACTTACATCTCTCCCGACCGACGACCCTATCTAATTCTTCCTGTGCTTTGCTTTGAGCTTCCCGATGTAAAGCAGCCGCCATGATCATGATCGTAATCGCAGAAGCAGTCTGCACACAGATGACGCACACAGAAGATACATGTTCCACGTTTACGCACCGTTTCTGCACCCGCGCCAAACATGGCACCAGCTAAATATGCCATCTCCTTGTCCGGAATTTGGTATTCCTCCTGATTCTCAATTAAAAATTTCGCAAAGCACGGCCGTGCCGTGCCCTCTGCCTAATTTAATCAATGAGCCCCCCAATCTGTGGTGGGTCATGCATGGTCACCATTTGGTTCCGTACAGTGTTCAACTGGCCTTCGAATAGTTCGAGTTCTTCTTCGTGCCATTTCCTCAGCTGAGTGAGATACCCGGGCACATATTGTAGTATGGGATAGGTATCCACAAGATATGCACCAGGGAGCATGGCATGTCCGACGCGCTTGAGACAACGGTTCACAGCGATCACCTCTGGATCACTGTACGAAGTTGGTGTGGCCTTTCCGTACGTCATACCCATCACCACGGATGCTGCATATCTAGTGGACGGTCAAGAATGATTCAGTCGACTGGGCATTCCACGTACCGCCTGGCGTGCATTTGATGGCGTTCGGGATCATCAAGTATATCGAGCAATACGTCCTTTGCATGACGAAACTGAAGGGGCTCATATGTTTCTGCCATCTTGGGTTGCATCATGGTATGCAGGGCTCTATGTGTTCTCAATCATTTAGAAATACAGAACAAGACAACGAACGGGCCATCACCTTCGAGCTCGACGGAGTCGGGGCCCGTTTCTTGACGTGACTATTCTCATCCCTCCAGAGAGCGTCTCCGCCGCTGCAATCAGGCGGGGTCTATCAGCAACGGACACGCCCTCCTTCTCCATAATCTCCATCGCAGCTTGGTATCGCCCAATAATCACATAAAGCCTGGGCCCATGCCTGAGAGAGAAGACGGGCCCGTATTCTTTCGTCAACTCTGCGAGCTCGTAGGGTGCTCTGGGAAGTTTACACGACGGTCTTTGACCAGCGCTCATGGCATCTATCAAGGGACAAGCTTACCGAGACTTGGGATATGGAGTTCCGAATAGCCAATGTCCAGTGGGACCTGGCGGGAGCGGCAATCCGTTTCGTGGATAAACGACACGCTGGACGTAGGCCCAACAGCCGAGTAGGACGGCAGCGCACCCCAGTAGAAAGACGACCCAACCCGACCCAAGGGAAAGCATAGGGAAGAAAATAACAGAGAGCCCGTCAAAGCCCGAATCGCAGCAACGCCAGTTAATTTAGCTCTAGAGCGGACGTCGGCTGGCAATCAAATAGTTCCATTGACATGGCATAATATATGATAAGTAACGTGCATCTGTCAGCACCCATCACCACGGAAATAAACCGTACGTACCATGCGCAAGGAGCGAGGTTACCACGTGCCTTGCGCTCTTTGCAGAAATAGCGCCATATGCACACCTCGGAAGAAGTGCTACGTATGGGAACCTGATGGCCTTGACTGGTGCTCAGAGAAACGGTACAGACTTGCGAGGGTTCGCGTCGTTTCACTCTGGCAGTCGACTCGCAACCGCGACAGCCAATGTCGCCCGACCCATGCATCTGACCCCGTGGTTACGGCAGAGTCATGATATGTACGTACGTCATTTCGGATTAGCAAATTATTGGCCAAGGCTATGCACAACCCCATCAAGGAGATGGAGTTGAAACATACCTGGCTGACATGACCTCACCTTGGGTGATGCCTTCGTAAAAGATCATATCACTTATCATTGAACATTATTGGGACATCATCACTAATTGTTACTAATCTAATCATATCCATATCAACAAGTATCACTGATAACTGAGTATGGCATGAAAAGTTTCCTTGTCTGCAAAACTATTGATGTAGAACTTGCGACCCATGTGTAAACAATTATCACATGTCATTGCATCAGGAATTTCCACACCAAACTTTGGAATGAGCTGAATGACCTGACACACAGTATCAAGAGGAATGATGTTGCTGAGTGGCATGTTGTTGGATCAAAGATGTCAGCGAACAAGGAACAGTGAACAAGGTTTATTGGCATATTGGGTGGGTTTGCAGAGGATCATTGTAACACACAGTGTAGCATGCTGCGATACTAAGATACTAAGCTCAAGCAGGGACAAAGAAAGAGCGAGGGTGCAAGTGAAGTTTGTAGTCCAAGTGCCAAGCTTTGAGATGATGCAAAGCCTAAGCAGTCTCACCTATTCAGGTATGAACTAAGCACTCACCAAACTTGGTGGTCACTAGAAATAATGCTGATATTGCATAGAACTAGCTTAGAGAAAAGTACAGCTGAGAGCAGCGAGAGTATTTATACAGTAGGCCCCTGGTCCATGCATAAAGTTGAGAAAGGAAAGAAGGAATGGGAATCCGAAGGGATTCTGTCTCTGTCTACATATGACTCGAGTGCACAGCACTACAGAGTCAGTTTGAGTCATAAAGTGTTATGCACAGTATGCACAGTAACACGTGCGCCATAGCATGAAGTCCAAAATAAGACACTGTGGCAGAAGTGGAAAAAATGTCTAAATATGGATATAAACGGGGTGCTGTGTAAGTCAAGAGAAGAAAAGGAATTGAGGACATATCTGGTACATATGGAGGACAACTCCACTACAAATACAACATATAGTGAGTGAGACGAGAGGTGAGTGAACAAAAGAATGAAGGAAAAAGTGTACTCCCTCAGTAAACCATAACAATCATTGGCACATTGGCTCCAGCCTTTCATTAGTGTATTGGTTCCCAATGAGTGGAACTATGGCAGTGAGGGGAGTGGGGCGGTTGCACTTTAGGGTTAGGGTTAGTTGCATTTACATCTCCATCCCTTCATCTGTTGTTGTTCTTTGTCCAACTCAATGTCATCAATGTCATCACCTATGAACAATGCAACCTATTCACTCCCTGTGCTTGCCCCTTCCACCCCACTGTCTTCCCAAATTCCTTTGACAGACACACCATCTTTCATGCCAGCTTCTGCAGCCCAGAGCTCTAGTCACCACAACCACTTTGGTAGACTCACTACCTGAAGATCAAACAAAGGAACATGTTGTGCATTCCTTAACTGGCATCTGTAATCAGAAGTGTCATACCCCAAAGCAATCCTTTGAGCTTGCTTTGCCTTCAGACCAGAGTTATTGTTGTCCCAAGAGGGCAAAAAAGATGTTTACCACAGTGAGTCTACACATGTACACCTTTCCTGAAACCTTAATACAGTTGATCAGGTATCTGCTAAGAGAGAGAAAGTTGTTGAAGATCTGCATACCTTGTGAATGTTACAGCTTGCTCGTGCAACTTGCTCAGCTTTTGCTGCAAGGGTCAAGTACTGCTGAACACATATCCATGAGCTTGATGTTATGCGCACCATCGCTCATGACAAGTATGAAGAAGTGGTAACTCAGCTGAACCAGGTAGACATCCAGGTTGGAGAGATCCATTACATTTTGGTCACTAATGGGACTATAATTACAACCCTCTCATCTCACAAGCTCTCATCCCTTCCTTCTACTATCTCGGACTCAGAGTCATCTGTTGCTGGTGTCTCATGTGACCCCTCCCCTTCAGCTACTTCTACCCATTCTGATTCATAGCTTCATTTATTTTAACTCCACCATGACTGGAAGATTGCTGTGCCTCAGTTCATTTTTTTGTATTCCTGCCAGTATATATGTTTACATGGATACTATATCTCAATTATTATGGACTCTTCTGTATGCCACATATGACTTGATGTGACTAGATTGTAGGAAAGTTCTGATTACTAAGTGTACTGGCTGGCCATGCTGCACAAGTCACATCACCAGCACCCTACTTTGCAATATGACAATGACCAGCCCATTGGCCAGATCCAGATGTAAGTACACCAATCTTCAATGAGGCTTACAACTCGTTCAGATCAAATAATTCAAACTTGACAATACAATGATGGCCATCAAACATGCCTGGCATGGCATGTATGGTGATTGTGACTCACTCAGAATGTACATTGTTTCAGCCTTCAAAAAGCCTGACTCACCACATACCCTTAGGTATAAATTCAGTGAACTTTACAGGTTTTCTCACTCCTCTCAATATCCCTACTGCTCTCTCTACTACATCTAGAATCCGCTGCTCATCTACATTGTCAATGTCACAGTGTGAGTACCACACTTGTTATGCACTGTTCAGTTTAAAATGTTTCAAAGGTTCTGGGGCCTGGGGGAACAACACCCGTGGAAGCTTAAGTTGAGGACATGGACGTGGCACCATCAAAATCTCTCCCATCCCTTCATGTCAGCTGAATCCTTACAACAGACCTCCAGGACAATTTAGTACTTATGGTGGAATCCCTCCTCCCCTCCTCCCTCCTCTGTCGCATGCTATCACACCTGCAGACAATACAACCCCACTGATCCCACATAGTTCTTGTGATGGAATGCCACCTCCACCCCTGCTCCACTGCATGTTACAGCGTCTGCAAATGATGCAACTACTCAGATGCCGCCTCTGCTTCTTCCTCTCCCAGAATCTCCTTTCTCCAATGCATCATCCTCCACACCCAACACTGGGTTTCTCCCATCCACCACTCCTCAGCAATGTCTCAGAATCCAGGTAATGTTTGATTTGATTTCTGAAACAATACTCACATAGCTATACAACAGAGCCAAGCAATGGACAAGGAGGTTTTTGAGCAGCACTGTGATGAGGGTCATGGTGTTTTGAAACTGAGGGAGTACCTTCAATTGTTTAACCCTTACACTTGTGCCCTTGCCTCAGGCAAGTCATCCTGTGATAACTCAACTACTGAATTGCAGCAATCTTTACCAGTCTTGACAACATACACAGGCTCGCACTGCACCTCCAGGAGGTCCAACGAGAAGGAGCCCACTCCAGTGCAATGGAGTTATTATACTGATGCACAGCAAGGAGTACTCTGCAAGGTGTGGTTGTTGATACTCTTTGAGATGGTAAATGAGGTTGGGTGGCCTGTGCTCTCTAACCAACATACTGGGCGCAAAATATGGAAGTCACACATACATGAAGTCACTCAACAAGCGTGTGTCAGTGTGCCTGAGGATGCTTGTAGGTAGAACCTTTTCCCTTTTTACTGTTTCTCATCATCTGCTATGGAGATCACCCCCTCTCAGGGGTTAGAAAATTTTGTGAGTGTACATTATGCATTAAAACTGTTGTGTTTGGCTCAATCTACTTCAGTTATTTGACAGAATGTCACACTTCCATGGGGAGCTAGCAGTGAAGGCTGAAAGTTATGTGAGAATCTCTTTCAGGACATCTGATCCTGCATTGATAAACAATCCCAATTGCTTTCTGGAATGGAAGGCTGATCTTCTTGACTACATCACTGATGCGGGCAACACTTTTGAGTTTTTGCACATGAACATAGTGCCAACGTAAGTACTCTGACCATGTGATACTCATTCTTACACCCCTCCTGCAGGGCAAGCTCATCCATTGGTTTGGTAATGAACAGCTTGAATGATTACACACCAACTTCGGGTATACCCATAGTAGCCCAATGAACCACTCATGTTCAGAACCCTTACAGACCACACCGTTACACATGTACACTCTTTCAGCTGTCGCGGTAGGTCAAAGTTCACCAGAGCAAATTCAATTTGAAGACATCTTGATGCTAGCTTTGCAGGCCATCCAGTAAGATTACTGCAAGATTTCCCTGTAACTACCATCAGCTACATGTTGCACAACTTACAGTAGTTTGGTTTACAGCATTATTTTGCAACACTTGCCCTATCTTGCAAGACCTTGCCAGCACATTTTGAGATTATGTAAGCTGCCCAATATACCTTACAAGATTTTGTGGGCGCATTTTTGAGATTATGTAAGCTGCCCAATACACCAATCTTGCAAGACTTTGTGACATACTTCAGTTCCTTTTGTATTTTTCTTCTTGGCTGGCGCATTTTTAAGATTATGTAATCAGTTTAATATTAGTAGGACTCAAGGTCGAATATCTGAGTCTGAGGTAATGGACAGCTCCTCGGCTAGGATTCAGGTCCCGAAGCTCCGACGACTCTGCCGAAATGCTGGCCATTCAGGTCCTGAATCTCCGACAAAAATGTGCTGCAACCAGTGCTCGTCGTCGCTCTGATGCTCTAAGTCCCCCGCCCATACAAATACTCGTCATCGTTGTGTCGTCCAAGTCCCTTGCTTCTCCCCCGCCCCCTGCCCAACCCCTATCAATACAAATACTCGTCGTTCTGACCTCTACCCTCCCCGCCCCCACCTATCCCCTACCCATACAAATCCTCGCTCTGACCTCTACGCTCCCTGGCGCTGATGAAGTCCAAGTCCACCACAACAGCCTCCCAGCCTACTGGGAGTAAGGGTACCAAGATCTACTGGGAAAAAGGGTATGCTTATCGCACTGATTGATTTATTGAGTGGTGCCAGGATAACCCCACAAAACGTGTTAAGCTGTTTTCCGACTCAACTCAGGACACACGAGAAGAAGGCCGCACCCGAGTCCAGCTCAACACCGCCAAGAAGAATACATACATGGAGCTGGCCAGGTACATATTCGAGCACGATGCTGAGCTCAGTGCAGAGTGGCTTGCAAAGCTGCAACCCTTTGTGGCCGCAACCCAGCGCCGCCATACCGCGTACGTTTTTCCCTTATAATTGGAGTTTTTCTTCTCTGGAGTGACATGTTTGTAGCCTGAGAACTCGATACAACGAACAGGTCAAACGGGCGCAGGGTTGACGTTCGATGAGCTTCTGAGAGCAGATAGGACCAATCTAATCAGTATGTTCTTTTCCTTTCATGTTGCAGGCGCTCATGGTTGGTAGGTGAGATCGCTCATGATTTCCCTTGGTTTCCCGTGCTCCACGGCTGGTGGAAATCCAACCCGACATACAACGTGGCATTCAGTACTGCCGATCCCGACCAGGACTTTGCGGCACAGGCGGCCGTGGCATTCAAGATGCAACCCGATTTCCCGATGGTTGGCGATTCAGCATCGTCTCTACTGCAATTGATGAGTCCGTTACCCGCATCCATGACACCTGACACCTTCGCCGCTTCCACCTTCACCGCTTCCACCTCCACCGCTTCCGCTGCCACCACTTCTGCCGCTGCCGCTGCCGCCTCCATCTCCACTCTCCCCAGTCACAAGGATGTGATCGAGGGGAACGTCGATGCTAATCTGTGGGACCTCGACAACATGGACCTCAGCAACACGTTCTTCAAAGACCTCGACATGAATTTCAACTTCGCTAGCCCATCAACCTTCGTTACCTCGCTACCTGCCACATCCTCCGCCACCTCGCCGCCTGCAATGTCGTTTCCCCCCCCCCCACTTGCCACATCATTCGCCGCCCCCACATCTGCCACATCATTCGCTACTCTACCCACCGCGTCGTCTTCTGCCCCCATTCCCTCCCTCAATCCTGCTGTCATCTCACTGAATGATGCTAAGGGTTACCGTCCACCTCGTCCTCCGCCCCCTGTCCCCAGTCATGTGGAATCCCAGCGCACCAGCCGTGCCACACCAAGCTTCTTCGAATCTGGCAGTCCGTCTGCCAGAACTACTGATGACTCTGACTCCGACGTTGCTACTGCCACCCTCATCGCAAACCTGAACCTGACAAAGCGCAAGACTCCCACACTGGACAACAGCTCTGAAGAAACCGACCCGAAGCTTTGGTTCTCCACGGACCCCACCACCGGCACCTCTTCGAGTCTATCCGCCAGCAAATCATCTCACAAACGCGCACGGACTCTGGCATCCGACCACTTCGATGCTCGAGACATGTCCACTTCCATTGTCACAACCATGAGGGCCATTTGAGAACAGCAAACGGTTGAGCATCGTGTTGATCGCCACGAAAAGAAGGTGGCACGAGAAGAGCGGCTCGCCGACAAGAAGCAACAATGTGATCATGATCGGAACATGTTGCAGCAGCATAGGGAGCTCGACTTGCTCCTGCTCATGCACCAGCAAAGCTTGGCTGACACTGAGCTTCGCAAAATGGAAGTTGAGCTTGAGATATTGAAGCATCGAGAGCGAGCCAACATGAGTGGTTGAAGTCATGTAGAGCCTGAGCACGGTGAGGGTGATGAATCTATGACACAGTGAACTTCGTATTTACAACTCTGCTACTAGTGAAGTTGGGCAACCTACTGATAGTATTTGTCCCTATGTCATAGGATACTGTCTGTATATACCTGCAAATGATCAGACTGTCACTACAATTGTTGGAGTAAGTGCTGCATGAGTGAGTGACGGTGTTGCTGCCCTGGCATTCTCCTTTGTGCTTCCTCATTACCTTCCGGTTCCTCCTCCTGCTCCTCCTCCCCTCCCTCCTCATCTTCTTCATCCTCTTCACCATCCTCTTCACCATCCCCCTCCTCAGGATATTCCTCAGCAAAATATTTTGCTGATGCTGCTATCCCGAGCTCCTCTTCAAAGTCTAGAATCATATTGTGAAGGATGAGACAGCTCCGAATCCAAGAATTTGCATATTGAAGATCATGGTCTTTCTGAATTTGAATGCGCAAATCACGAAGTGATTGAAATCGA
>JBBPJO010000478.1:0-11537 GCA_038088815.1 Boletus nobilissimus | reverse complement strand
GAGGACGAGGTTGCGCTGGGCCGCGAGGAGGACGACGACAAAAGTGGAAGACATGGCGTACTGCCTCCTTGGTATCTTCGACGTCACCTTGCCAGCCATGTACGGGGAAGGACACCGTGCATTCTTCTGGCTGCAGGAGGAGCTCATGAAACGCACTGCTGATGCGTCCCTCTTTGACTGGTGTGGCCGTCGTTCCCCCATCAACTCCTTCTTCGCGTATGAAGCAGAATGCTTCGTCGAACCCAACCTTCCTTCACTCCACATCGCAGACTCGGGCGAGGTCACATTCCGGATGATCCTGGACATTTTCCGCGCGATCTTTGGAACCCCTACCAGCGGATTTTTGGCTGCGATCAGAAAAGTAAGTGGGAGGATCATACACACCATCAAGTCGACGCCACCCGGCCACACCATCATCAACGGAGAGCTCCCTCTGTTCGAGCACCAAGTCAATACCTGCGACCGCCTGCAAAGCGCTCCGGGAGATCCCTACTTTCATTACAAGCTCAAGGTCGATGGCCTCAAACACACTCACGTCACGCTCAAGTCGCACACGCCTAGTCTGATCAAGCACGCAAAACAATACTACTTGTGCCGTGTGTGGAGTCGGCATACGCACAATGTGTTTCAGATCTTGCTCGAGCTCATCGAGTACGCCCTCAAAGAGAAATGGAACAAGTTTTGGGACGACCTCGGTGATAATGCCGATTCGGATTCAGGACGGTCCGAATGTAGGTGACATCTCTCTGCAACTATTGGGGAGAGCGCTCGCTGACTGTGGCCAAGCATGGACCAACATTGGAGACGAAGATGATAAGCCAGATGAATCCGAACTGAAACTACGAGAAGAGATGCAAACTAAACGCAGACAAGTGCTCGAGTTGTTTCCCGTGTTTTTGGTGCGCGCCGAGGATGGGCGGCGGGTGAGGGTGACGACGGCGAACCGGGTGGTGTCGGATTATATCGGATTTGATTTCAAGATGCCTGTAATGATGCGATTTGTTTTGTAGGTCCGTAACTATGATCGTGTCGGTGAACTCAGATACGCTGCGAGGATCTTATTATGTGTCGTCAGCTGTTGATTGCAAACGTCGTACTTTCACCAGCAGTGCTCGATGAAGCTGTTCACATGGAAGGTGGAGTTGAGACTATCGCGTTTACGTGTATCATCAAATTGTACTACTAATTGAAGCCGAATGCAAGCGGCACATGCAGTCAAACGGAACAAAAAAAAATTGCCAAGACGAATCCCCATCAACACGCGTTCAATACGAATCGACCCTCGTCTGTCACCGTAAGCTCCACCCTTAAACTCTCCCAATCCTCTTCCGCCTCGCACTGCGACAATGCGTTGGCAAGACTCCCGTAGACGAAGCCACCAAAACATCCATCAAATTTGTCGGATCGAGCGTAACGATATCAATGGTACTCGTAGGCATCTGCAATGGGTCACGACTCCCCAGGCGAGTCGACCCCAGCCCGGGTTTCCGACCTTGCCAGTGCCAACAGTCGGCCAACCTAGCCCTGACTTGCATCAACGCAAACATGCCCGACGCGGCGGTGACGCCCATCACGAGCGTAATGACCCCGAGCGATATGCAGTGCGTGCGTGGATGAAATTGCCATCCGACAGTTTGGATGTGCATGGTGCCGTTGAATGGAAGGGTCATGTCTTCAGGAAGGGGGTGGCCCATGTGTGTGAGGGCGTAGTTTGCGACGGCGCGTTCTCTCTGTTGCAAAATCAAGGGAGTGAGTTGTGAACAGCACAGCAATATTGGAGAGACGTACGGAGCCCAGATACTCGATGATGCCTCGTAGATAGTGTTCCTGCCCTGACCATCAGCAAAAGTACTCGAAACCAGCGTGCGACGGGTTGTGCCTACCAAGACGAACGTGACGTTGTGGCGATCTATGCCGATGATGTCGTCTGCCATCGAGTTCGAGTACGGTCCTTGGGCGAAGAAATAGGCTTTCCAGATCTCCAGACCTGGGAACAAGACCAAATGCCGAGCGTCCTTTGGAAGTTGCGTCTGTGCATGAATCTTGCTGACATTTCCGGTTCCACTCTCATTGTATTGCACTTCCACGGTGGTTGTCATTGGTGTGACTTGGCAGATCGTGTGTAGGTTCCGCTTGGTCACAGCAAAGTAGTCGGTATAATTCGAGTTACTCATCGGTTGCATAAGGACCACTGGTCATAGCACAGAGTTTTTCCAGTTAGACCGTGCAATCCGGCAGCCATGGGTAAACTCACAGAAAGACTGATTTGACGGCCCGGAAAAATCTTGGTAAAAGCATACAGAGGTTGCCAAAAGGCCAGTCGCTACGAATCGTCTACTATGACTGTGGTTACTTGCAACGATATCAACCTCCCCTGTATCTGCACAACGTCACAGTGTCAGAAACTATGTTGCTAAGCGGGGCGTCGGAGGTACTGACAGTATCCTGCATTCGTGGAACAGTTTGTAGTCCAGGACCACGTTTGCAGAGTGTGATGAAGTCAGCGCCCTGAGGGAGTCTCAAACATCCTTTTGATTGAAGCAGTGTTGTTCAGAGTAATAGTTGGAGAATGCGACATCGTACAGGATACGTTTGCCGTATATCCCTGCTGCACAAGTGTATATGTCCTGGAAAGGCCCTTGTACCTGTCATACAGGCCTTGAAGAGTGAGGGAAGCCTCAGCCTGTTTAGGTCCGAGTCGGGTGTTGATGTAAATCGCGGGAAGGACCCCTCCTTGTTTCACTCGTCATCTCTCTTTGATGCCATGAAACAATCGAATTCATGCTTGCCTGTCGAAGAATGAAATGCGTTGAAATAATTAGGGTGTCTGGTATCGATGGAAGCCGTCGCAGCTGATCTTCCTGCCTCGCATATGTCATCCATTAACGACAGCGCTACTGAGGGGTGAGGATGGTTCCACGATTTTCATACATAGCTAGCGAGCTCACAGAGAGTAATATCTTCTGAGATTAGAGTGTAATTCTGGGCCATCAAATAAATGGGCGGAAGATTCCTAAAATTTTCGGTATAGCTGGGTACGGCAGGGTTGAGAAAGTCAAGCTCCTGTCCGGTCCCGGCGAACTTTTGGACTACGCTTTCGGGTGTCAAGAGATTCGACCATCTGCAAGTCCATCGATATCAAGGCTAAACATGACTCCATATGACTCGCAATTTCACGTACGCAGTTGTCAGAAAATTAACCATGACCACCCATAATCCGGACAAGAGTGTCCACCGCAGATGGCGGCGAGGTCGGAGGAAGAGGGAAACTCTGGCGAGCTGGATCCATGCTGTCACCGTCGACAACCTTGTCCCGCGAGAAAGACGATGTGTTAGCGCATGTTGAGCGGTGATACCCAAAAGGCTGTCTAGTTTGTGAGTCTCACCCGCACAGTTTTCTAAGAGAAAGGCACTTACAATGATACAATCACACCTAGTATTGTGGAGATGACCGTAATAAACATGTTCGTCTCGCTCGGGCTCTCCTGAGTCCAGCGAGCCAAGTCGTCTGGAAGCGGGATTGTCTTGTTGACGATCATGACCCCGGCAAAGGCCCACACAAAACCACAGAGAGACATCTGAACTAAAATGGCCATGATAGTGACCCATGTGCGGAGAAAAGGGGAGGTGCAAGAAATTTCTCCAGCAATGGAGCGTGATCCTTGCCCTCCAAGTAGACCATGAGAGTGGACAGAGCGTACGCACGAATGACCTTTGGATGGCTTGCAATTTTTAGGTACGAAACCAAACATGCGCGCCGCTAGTAGCCGACTAGCCCGAGGTCCATCACACGTCACGGTTTGATGAGTCCCTGGCACGATTGGTGAGCACTAGGCCTGATTGGTTAGTCACTTCACAAATAAGGGGACTCCTTTGATGCCTACACTCAAAAGAAGAACAATTGTCGAGTAAATTTGCACATCCGCTGTGCCTGTCTCGGCAGACCGATGTTCGCCAGAGTCGCCCCCATGATCAGGTAGCACCCGTCTTCGCTACGTCCTGAACGGTGTCGCCAGCCTCGCTCCTCAAGCGCTCAGTTCCAAGTCTAAGTCGCGTTGGAAGTCTTCCAGTCTTGTTGGGGATGGCTCTGTTTATCGGGGCAGGCTTCGCAGTGTCCCCATTCATAAGGATTTCTGCTGCATAACACGATCGACGTGTATTGGGCCTCATGAGGGGGGGATGTATCCATCCTTACACCAGCAATTGCATTGATTGGCTCGAGCAGACAGTCGATCACAGTCTATGGCCAGCTGCAGACGATGAACGAACGAACAAATGGGACTGCATTAGACTTCATGATACAAACAACTGTGGTGGTTATAAGAAGGATATGGTTGTACCTCCACGAGGAATGGTGAGGAGCGACGTGGTGCACACTGCGAAGGTTGCTCGCACTGGCAGATACCGAACAAACTGCGTACGCTGTGCAGTGCTTTGTTGACTACCTATGTGCGAACTTTACTCACCGGTATTGGGTGGGGCAATCCTGGTTGCATTTCTGAGTCGACCAGGTGAAATGAGCCCAAGATGGTTGATGGCGCCGGGCCAGACACGTCCGGTTGAATTGGCAAGAATTGCGGGATGGACATCTACCTTGAGATGCACCACGATAATAACGCACTCAGATGCCTATCACTACGCGTGAGGGTTGACCAATAGAAAATAACCTTGGTATAAGCTAGACGCCATGAAAGCCACTTTGAAATTGAGGACCTCGTCTCGAAACCATTCATCTGGGAGTGCTATGAAACGGTGATCAACATCACGCTACGTCCCATTGAATGGTCGGATCCCGTTCGCTTCCGTCCCTCAAGGTTTGTACCCTCTTGTGTTTTGGTTGCAGAATCCTTATATCCTGATAAGCACCTTGAGATACACCTACCTTCTTAAGCGCTCTTTGAGAGCTCAAAGAGCGGCTCGTTTTGGATTAGCTCAGGTCAGGATTACGGACATGCCTTAAAAGGATTAATGCGTATGTAAACACAGCGACCTCGTCTTTTTTTTCGTCAGGCGCTGGTTAGATAGCTGGATTAGGTTTGATCAGGCATGATTAGATCGATGCGGCAAACTTGAATCGTATGATTACATATGCTAACTAGTAGTTGACAGTCTAAGTACTCTGAGTCATGGTAGTAGTGAAGTTCCTCGCTGCATAATCAACTCCGTCAACGATGGAACATGCGGGCTTTGTAGAAGCAATGAAATGAGTTGAGTGTATACTTGCTCACTGTTTTGTGGCGAGAAGTCGACAGGTTGAAATGTACCATGGACGTGTTCGGACAGCGCGGAGTGGATGGCTGCAGCAGCCAGCGCGATCAAACGAGCGAATGGTTCAGTAGCAGTGTCGAGATGATGATGATGACCACCAAGAAATATGGTGTTCAAAATTACCGAGATCAGTGCGGGGTGCTCGCAAAACCCTACAATAGCACCATGCTATAGGACACGTCAGTCAGGTAAGCTGCGACAGTGCACAGGGCATACCTGATCTATATTGTGAACCCATCTCTGTCCTTCGAGGAGCCAAGGAACGTGTCTTTGTTTGATAATAACCTCGGCGTCGGGTGGAGAACCGTGGAGAGAGGGCCGGACTCAGGTTGTATGCGCCATGGATCACCCCCCGTGCTGAATCTTTGAAGATCTTCCTAGTCGCGGATGCGGCAGCTTGAATGCCCGAGACGGCCTTCTCATCCGTTGGTGCACTCGGCGGTATGTCGCCTGAAAACAGTGTGAGGTGCTGTGTACTGCGTAAACCCATGTCACGTACCCAAAAGCTCTACTGTTGCATCCCGGAGCACCGCCTGACACATTTCTCTTGATGGCATTGCGTTGACATGGAAGACCATGTGACGAATTTTCTCCCGTGCCCGCACGAGAACGTTTTGAGGCTTGTCAGTGGTTGTATTTGTGGTCGTGCTACAAACGCGGCTACCTGTTGATGTGGTAGCAGGGATGGCTTGATGACCGGCCTGGGGCTCGCTGGTTGCGACAGGAAGACGGCGAATTGGAGGCAGCTGAGCGGTAACAGATGTTTCGGTGCCAGCCTATGTAAAACAGGATTAGAGTGTCGAATTTCTGTAGACCTTGTACAAAACACCTACCCGAAATACACCTGCGGTGATTACGCTACCGCGGACTTGCTCATCTCGACGTAGAGGCGCATAAGCAGGGACGAAACGCAGACCTGGTACTATATAGGGTGCAGCTCGGTCACGGTTGCGGTACACGGACGGTGGCATGCGGGTGGACAGGTGACGCGAAGCATTCGTGTTCAATGGGTGAGGGTCGAATATGGATGGTGCGACTGGCTGATCTGCGGGGATCAGTGGTCCCACTTGAGAGGACGGGGAAGGGAGGCAAAAAGGTTGGCATGATGGCTCTGATGAGGACGACGAACCCCAGAGGGCACCGGAGTAGGGATTGCTGTGCAGCGGTGCTTGCTGCTGCGATGGCTCTGATGACGAAGCGAAGAGGGCGCTGGAGAAGGTATTACTGTGCAGTGGTGCTTGCGACTGCAATAGCTCTGATGGGGACGATGGGGCCCAGACGGCGCCTGAGTAGGGATTGCTGTGGAGTGGCGCTTGCTGTGATGACTCTGATAGGGACAACGAAGCAAAGGGGGCGCCGGAGTAGGGATTACCATGCAGCGGCACTCGCGGCTGCGATAGCTCTGGTGGGGACGACGAAGCGAAAAGGGTGCTGGTGTAGGAATTACTGTGCAGCGGCACTTGCGGCTGCGATGAGGACGAAGCAAAGTGGGCGCCAGAGTAGGGATCACTGGCGCTGTGCAGCGGCGCTTGCGACTCATACATCTGGGAGTGCGTTCTGTACTCGTAAGGGTTCTCCACCATGATTTCGTTCTGTAGTCCATGTTGAGAGAGCGGATCGTCGGGAATGGTTGGATCAATCGGTTGCTCGACCGGGCAGTTAAGTTGACTTCTGGCCTCAAACACGGGTTAAGATTTCCGTGAGGCCGTGCGATGCTCTACCAACGAGTGAGTAAACCACAGGAGAACCAAATGGACATACGCGGGGGTTTGCCAAGGGCCGACGACGTTTTTGACGGTCGGCCATAACTCAACGTTGGTGTAGTGGGACGAGAGTAATTCGACGGCCATTAAATATATTTCACCCTGGCGTGCGAAAGAATACATAACGAAGGATGGTGGGGGGGTTACATATCAGTAGAGAAGCCATGAGGAGGCCGTCTGAGCACCGAAAGGCTGCATTACATCAGTATTAGTGAAATCTAGACGATATAGGAGTTGGATCACATACACGAGTCGAGATCAAGACCATCTAAACCCATCAAGCGACTACCTGCCCCATTCACCGTTGATGGCCCCCGGCATTAGCTCCACATCTTTACAAAAGATCACTTCTTCTTCTTCATCGATATCAACCCCGTGTTCGCTATCGAGAGAGGTGATGCTCAACGCGCGGTTTCTGGCTTGCTCTACCATAACTGAAAGCTCGGTGGCATCGCGATCTGCTGCATGGGCAATAGTAGAAAGCTGATCGCCGTAATACAGCTCGTCCTCCTTGAGGTCAGGGAGTCCTCGATCCGTATACATCTGGTGCCAAAACTCGTACTCCGACTCGTTGAGAGTATGTGCGGCTTCAAGGTGGCGTTTAATTTCGTCAAGTGTACGAACCCTGCGTCTCGTCCATTCAAGGTCCCACGTAGCCAGGAGCAGTTGATAACGACTCGTTTCTGCCATTGCAAACTTCTCGTACACAGCAGATCGAAGAACATCATTAGGCAAGGCCGCAATGCCACGTAAGAAGATTTGCAATGCCTAAGGAGCGAGGGTTAACATTACAATATAAGAATAGTATGAGTCGGTATAACGGACTTAGTGCCCTGTTCGAACGGTCGGTACATGGGCCACGACTTCCCGCTAAAATTGCGTGAGGGTGCTGGTGGGAGGGCTGGGGCTTGGGGTTCTTTAGATAAGGGATGAAACGTCCTCTGGCGGCGGTGCCTTTTGCTGGGGACGTGTGAGGCTCAAAATCCATAGGATCGCTGTGGTTGTCGCAGAACGTCAGAGAGCTAGGGGGCTGGGCCATGGGGATTGTTTGGATCGTTCAGCTGTGATGTGGGACATGTTGACTCAACGCAACGTCGTAGCTGGGAACGCAACGCAACACCTCAGCAACAGAGGAATGCGGAGTTCTAAAGGCCCCACAAACAAGTCCCAAGATGCAGAGTTATCTACCAGACGACGTATGTCCTCTAGTGCAGCCTGACCAAGAGTGAGTAAGATTCATTGGGTTGGGATTCAACTTATGCCAGGTCTCACCGTCGCAGATTTATCTGCCCACTCTGCTCAGAGCCTTTACCTTCGATCGATTTTGTTTGGTCGCACCTCAATGAAATCCACACTGCGAGCGAAACCCAATTTCCAGCTCCTCCAGGCTTTTCTGCTCGACAATCCACCCCTCGCCAAGGCCGTTATCATCCAAATTCAGCGTACATCTACGGTAAAGCACGGAACACGCTCGAGCGTCTAGCTGAAGAATCCACCAAACGGGACGAAGAAATTGGACGAGCACGTCAAAAAAATATCTATTATCCGTTCTCAGACAGAGGCGAGTGGGAGCTTGGGAAATATATGTGCGAGAACCTGAATAAAGGGCAGATAACCCGATTCTTGAAGCTGGAGTGGGTAAGCATATTTCTCTTGGTCACACTCTTAACTAGCAGTCGTCCTAATAAAACACAGCTCCAGACAAGAGTCAAACCGGCTTTCAAGTCTGCTGACGAGCTTTTCTCGTGGATGGACACCTTACCTCAAGGCCCACGGTGGCGTTGCACGAAGATTGAGATGGATGAATACGTCACAGCCCATCCAGTCTATCTGCTTTGGCGAGACGCGCTCGAGGTCACCGAGATGATTTTCGGTAACCCGATCTTCCATCAACATATGTGTCTGGATCCGCACGAAGTATATACCGGACAAAACGATCGCGAATACACCGAGTGGATGTCCTCACAAGAAGCGTTCAGGATACAGGTAAGTCAAGCTTTTTCTTCCTCTTTTCTATGTTCATCACGCTATCAGGACTCCCTTCCTGTCGGGGCCACGATCGTTCCCATCATACTCGCTTCTGACAAAACTCCTGTTACAAGACACACTGGAAGCCTCGAGATGCATCCGTTGTTCCTAACGATCGGAAACATTCGCTCCGATCTCCGTATGAAAGCAACGGCCCATGCATGGTCCTGTGTCGCGTACATGCCCTTGGTTCAGTTCGTTACCCACAGCGACTACTCTGGGGTCCTCCAAGCCAGGCTCTGGCACCGCTGTATGGATATTGTTTGCGACTCTTTGAAATCAACCTCTGCGCGAGGTAAATGCATGGCCGATCCTGGTGGATTCCAACGTTATTGCTTTACACCACTCGCCGGGTACATAGCCGATCTGCCGGAACAGCTCATGGTTGCATGCGTTGCGCAGAATGCATCACCTGTATCGCGCGCCACCAAAACTGACTTCTCTTCCGCCGTCCCATGCTCACCCCGCTCTGGGCTGCACACTCTCTAACAAATACACCGCCTCACTTCCCGTATCAATCCTTGGAAGGTTCGCGAGTTTCTGGCGGCTGCCAAAGAACTGTTTCTTAGTGGTGTACACCTCCCTTTCTGGAGGGACTGGCGTTTCGCTGATCCTGCAAAATTCCTTACGCCTGAAATCCTTCATACGCTACACAAGTTCTTCTTTGATCATATCCTCAAATGGTGTAAAGAAGGACTGGGCGCAGACGAGCTTGATTCCCGCTACCAAAGTCAGCATAAGCGGGTTGGTACGCGGCATTTCTCTCATGGAGTCTCGCATGTTAAACAGATGACCGGCCGGGAGCACCGGGACATGCAACGAACGATCGTTGCAACTATCGCTGGACCGGTCCTACCAGATTTCATCCATGCTGTTCGAGCCGCTGTCGACTTTATCTACAAGGCCCAAGCACCCTGGTTCACTGATTCTTCCATCGCTTCTATGGTCGAGTCACTAGCGGAATTCCATCGTTTCAAGCAATCGGTCATTGATGCTGGATTACGCGGGGTCAATCTGGCCCCATTGAGCACTTCGAAATCCCAAAACTCGAACTCTTCCACAGCTTTGCTCCCGCAATTCGTAATGCTGGAGCTCCCATTCAGTTCACAGCGGATGTTTCCGAGCGTCTTCTCATCACATACTGCAAAAATCCCTTTGAGCGAATGAGTCACCAACGACATACATTCTCCCAGCAGATCATCCGTCTTCTGGATCGGGAAGAACGAATGCGCCAATTCCACCTTTTCACCCTGCTCTCTCGGGCTGGCGCTTCACTCAAGAATTTCGTTGACCTGGAATTTGACGAAATGGCTGACCTAGATCCAACGCTCGCATGGATTTTGCGGGTTTCGCCTGAAGACCATGTTTCTTTCTCGCAAGACCGCCGTATCCGCAATCACTTCCTCAAAGGCATTGTCTCCGGCGACGCTCGTGTTGCGGCTCATGTCACTGTCAATCCACACCAGAAAAACAAAACACTCGCATGGGTCTCCTCGACATACCGGCTACCCAACCTTACAGCAGCAGTTCATTCGTTCGTCTCGCATCTTGGTCTCTCATGCAACAGAGACACGGTCAACGTTTGGAACGGATTTCGACTTCAGCTGGTATCGGCATTTGACGGGTCCAAGGTCATGCCTAGTCAGCAACTACAGGCATTGCCTCCATCTCCGGGTTTCGCACTCGGCAAGTGTGACACCGTACTACTCTATAACCCCGGTGAGCAAGGTAGGCTCGTTTCTTCTTACGGCGTGCTTCCACTAAGAATTGAATTCTTCCTTAGCACTTCCTCTCGTTGCACAAGTCCGCGTGGTTTTTGGTTTCCGCGAGACGAAGAAGGACCCTCTGCCCGCCGTTTTGAAGGAACCCCTACTGTATGTTGAATTTTTTGAGGTATTCGGTGGTCCCGACGACACAACGAAGATGTTTCGGTTACGACGACGAATTGTTCGTGGTCCTGATGGTCATCCCCAGCGCGCGGCGGCAGTAATCCCTATCACAGCTGTGACGCACGCTGTGGAACTGATTCCGATCTATGGCGTTAGACACAATCGTCAAGCCACGAGCAATGTTTCCCTGGAGATGTATGACGAGTTTTATCTCAATAACTACTCTGACAAGGAATGGTACCATACAATGTCGAACGAATATTTGTAGTGTATGTAGCTGATCGCGGCAATCATATCAAGATCATGATTAGGATGCTATCTTATGATCTAAGCTACGAAGATTGTGCCCGAGCTACGGGCATCGCATCTCCACCAATCAGCATGCTTATTCCCACAGGACGTAAGCATCCGTAATTCGCTAAATCTCTACCGTCGGCTTTTTCATTTCAGCTGTTTTGCAGATGCCTGGTCGAAATATCATAAAGAATTTTTTTCCTGATAAGTTACATAACATTCGTTGAAATAGTACGTCCTTTCACACGCCCCCATATGTCGGATCCACAGAAGGTGATTGACGTTGACGAGTGGG
>JBBPJO010000477.1:0-11570 GCA_038088815.1 Boletus nobilissimus | reverse complement strand
GTCGGAAGGTACTCTGAACCTGCCTAGGCGAGAGATGGTGGGTAGGGGGAATGTCCTCTACGTAAAAGTAGGGACAAGGGGAAATGTAACACACAGCGTAGTAGTGACGTAGCGTGCTGCGGTACGAAGAAGAGTTCGTGTGTAGAGAAGGGAGAGCGAGTGACGAATAGAGGGATCCTTGAGGAACAATGCCAAGCTTCGAGACAACACAAAGCCTAAGCTGGTCTCACCTACATATCTAGGAATCTTGCTAGACTCGGTGGTCACTAGAAACTACACTGATATTGCGTAGAACTAGCTTAGGGAAATTACAGGAGGGTGAGAGAGCGCCCTTATATACGGTAGGCCCCTTCTAAATAAAGAAAGGATGCGCAGCATATGAGTCGTAATGAGTCACAACGAGTGAGAACGAGTCATAAATAAAAAGGTATGCCGCAGGCGATGAAGTCCGAATAAGGCGACTGCGGTGGAACGGGAAGTAAGTCTAAATAAGGTATAGGCGGGGCGCCGTGTGAGACAAAAGAGCAAGAGGTCGGGAAATGTATCTGGTATAATGGAGGACGACTCCATCATGAATACAACCGCGTGCGGTGAAGAGAACGAGACTAGAGGTCGAGTGAACAAAAAAGCATAGAGAAAAAAGTGTACCCCCTCGTAAACCGTAACAGGAAAAGCTAGTTCTTTTGTAACGCACAGCGTAGTAGTGACGTAGCGTGCTGCGATACAAAGAAGAGTTCGTGAGTATAGAGAAGCAAGAGCGAGTGACGAATAGAGGAATCCTTGAGGAGCGATGCCGAGCTTTGAGATGATGCGAAGCCTAAGCAGGTCTCACCTATCTAGGAACATTGCTAGACTTGGTGGTCACTAGAAACTACACTGATATTGCATAGAACTAGCTTAGGGAAAATACAGGAGGGCGAGAAAGTGCCCTTATATACGGTAGGCCCCTTCTAAATAAGGAAAGGATGCACAGCATCCGCAGTAACTAAAGTATGACTCGATGTGCAGCACAGGAGTCATAGTGAGTCATAACAAGTCAAGACGAGTTATGATGAGTCATAAATAAAGGCTATGCCGCAGGCGGTGAAGTCTGAATAATGGCGACTGCGGTGGAAACGGAAGGGAAGTCTAAATACGGTAAGGGCGGGGCGCTGTGTGAGACAGAAAGGGAAAGGAGATTGGGAACACGTATCTGGTATAATGGAGGACGACTCCATTATGAATACAACCGCGTGCAGTAAAGAGAGCGAGACTAGAGGTCGAGTGAATGAAGAAACGTAGAGGAAAAAGTGTACCCCCTTGTAAACTGTAACACTAGGCAGCAAGCTAGATGGCTATTGACACTACAGGACTACAACCTCCTGTTCCAACATGTACCGGGGAATAACATGGCCCCCACAGACGCTCTCTCACAGAAGGATGCCCTGGACACTTCAGACGATAACGCTGAAGTCACCCTACTTCCTGGAGAGCTATTTTTAAAATGAATTGACACAGATCTCTGGACTGCAATTGAGCAGTCATGCTCCACTGACAGCTTCGTCATTGATCAACTCCACAAGTTGCATGAGGGTACCTTGGGCATCCCTCGCTCCACCATCCATGACTGGCGCTTTGACAAAGGCCTCCTCTATTTTAAAGACCAGGCCTGTGTACCCAAGGCCCACCAAAACGACCTCCTCCATTCCATCCATGACTGGCCTGTGGGGGGCCATGGAGGTTACTACCGGACCATCAATCAGGTACAGTGTGACTATTGGTGGCCAGGTCTGACTGCATTCGTCCGGCGTTTCATCCAAGGATGTGCCGTCTGCCAGGCTAACAAAGTCAACACACACCCTACCATCCCGCCTCTCACCCCTCTTCCAGTCGCCTCCACTCGCCCTTTTCAATGTCTGTCGGTTGATCTCATCACAGACTTGCCACCGTCGAAAGGCTTTGATTCGGTTATGGTCGTGGTCAACCATGGCCTTACAAAGGGGGTATTTTTCACCCCAACTCACAAAAGCACAGACACCGAGGGTGTCGCACAACTCTTCTTTGAAAAAGTCTTTTCCCACTTTGGACTCCATGATAGGGTTATCTCGGACCGCAGTCCACAGTTTGCCTCAGCCTTTGCTCTAGAACTAGCAAGGCTTCTAGATTATGATCCGCTCCTCTCTTCTGCCTACCATCCACAGACTGACGGAGAAATGGAATGGGTCAATCAAGAATTGGAAACCTATCTTTGAATCTTCTGCCAAGGAGACGCCACCCAATGGTTGGACCTATTGCCAATGGCGGAGTACTGTCACAACTCCTCTGTCCATTCTGTAACAGGAAAGACTCCATTTAGCTTGATGATGGGATACGAGCTGAGGGCCTATCCATCTCTAGGAATGAAAACTTTCCTCCCCGCACTTGAAAAATGCCTTGGAGACCTCGATGAGACTCACAAGGAAGCCACCACTGCTCACGAAAAAGCCCAACGCTACATGCGCAAATGCATAACATCAAAATTCAGACTGTGGAAAGTAGGAGATAAGGTGTGGCTCAAGGGCCACAACCTGAGACTCCATTACCCCTCTCATAAACTCGCACCTCACTGAGAAGGACCATTTGAAATTTCACAGTTTCATACAAACTCCGCCTGCCCAAGACATGGAAAATCCACAACGCCTTCCACGCATCGCTTCTGACTCCCTATCGGGAAACTGCTGAATATGGACCAAACTTCATTCCGCTTCTGCTGGATATAATAGATGGAGAAGAGGAATTTGAAATCGAACAAATATTAGCCCATCAGGGTTCTGCTCGTCGCCGCCACTATCTCGTCTCTTGGAGAGGCTACCTGTCTTCCAAGAATACCTGGGAACCCGAATCCAATTTAGGACATGCTGTGGACCTCCTGGAGGAATATAAGGCCAGGGATCCCATTGCATTCCCTCCATAACCCTCAGTCCTCACTTGCTTTTGAGTCGAGCCCTAGCTCCTCTATCCATTTCATCATCATCTGCCTATGTCTTCTTCACTGAATGGAACCACCTCCACATTCCCCGTCCGTATCCACCGACTCCCAGACCATACCCGACAAATCCTTTTGCTTCTATCCTCGAGAATCCTGCCGCCTCCCAGGCCATCGCCATTTGCTCCCTTTTCAGGGATAATTCCATACTCCAATCTTTGGGCCTCATCTTCCATACATATGCCACCAGACAGACACTCCACACCCAGCTTTGCCCAGATGGGATCCTGCCTGTCTACGCTGCTGCCATGGAACAGGCCATCCAATCCTCCAGAGACGCTATCCTGGATGCCCTCCATGACCACAGATTCTCCGATGTTGTCCTGGCAATCCCCTCTGCCTTGTACCTGCACATTCTGCGCCCCCTCGTCAACACCCTATCAGTCAACCTTCGAGGTTACTACATGGACAACCACCCAGGCAACACCTGGGATGGGAACACTTGGGCTCGCAATCTTCACAATCCCATCTGGGACGATGACTCCACAGTCACCCCAAACTCCTCCTCCCCCAGATCTTTCTCCTTGTCCTCCAACTCCACTGCTACTGCACCCCTCCCTGTCCCTCCTCCATCAACTCCCGCAGCTCAACCACCTTCCCAATCGAGAAATGCTGACATTGCTGGAGGATCTAGCCACAATCCTATTCCCAGACCCCTCTCCTCTCTCTCCCACAACGACCTGGAGGTCCTTGCTTTTCTCACCACCATTCCCCTCCTCGGATGAGGGACACCCACTCCCGAACCTGCCGACATACTCCCCACTCAAGAACATCCCACCACTCCAACTCCTGCCCATCGTCCTCGTAACCTCAATCAACATAGCAAGGGAATTTCATTTGGACTCCCCAGCTCCACAGCCAGAGCTGTGGGGCAACGTTCTCAGGGAAATAGAGGAAAGCAGAGACAGGCAACTCTGTTCCCCACCACCGGTCGCTTTAACAAGGACTTCGCGGCTTCGCCCTCGCCAGCGCCAGGATCAGAATCACACCCCATCGACATAGACTCCCTCCCCTCACTCCCTCCAACTCCCTCTCGTCCCACTCGTCCCATCCTTGGACAATGTTTCTCATGCAACCAATGAGGACATCTTTGTTCAGACTGCCCGCATTATGAATGTCCTTTCTGTCGCATCACTGCCCCAGGGTATATCCAGGCCTTCTGTCCATGCTGCCGCTGTGCAACTTGTGGGGAATTAGGACACTCTGATGAGTTCTGCCCACTTTGTTGCAACCCCCTTGATGACTACGACCCCACAGACTATGAGGTCAATGAGGGAGAAGAGGTAGACTAATTGTCTCACAGGTGCTTCAATGATAGGAAGGGGGTAATGTTACAGTTTATGAAGGGGGTACTCTTTTTCACTTGTCTTTCTGTTCACTCGACTCCTAGTCTCGTTCTCTCTACTGCACACAGTTGTATTCGTAATGGAGTTGTCCTCCATTATACCAGACACATTTCCTGATCTCCTTCTATTTCTGTCTCACACAGCACCCCACCTATATCCATATTTAGACTTCCTTCCCATTCTGCCACAGTCGCCTTATTTGGACTTCACCGCCTGCAGCATAGCCTTCCCCTTTTTGATTCATCATGACTCATCATGATTCATACTGACTCTTATGCTGCGCATCGAGTCATATATTTGACTCACATTGACTGGAGGTGCTGCACACCCCTTTTTCCTTATTTAGAAGGGGCCTACCATATATAAGGGCACTCTCTCACCCCCCTGTAATTTCCCTAAGCTAGTTCTATGCAATATCAGCATTGTTTCTAGTAACCACCAAGTCTAGCAAGCTACTTGTTAGTACCTAGATAGGTGAGACCAGCTTATGCTTCGCATCATCTCGAAGCTCGGCATCATTACTTGAGGACTCCTCCCTTCGCTCATCATCCGCTCTCATACCTCTGCTCTTGTTCTTCACCTAGTATCACAGCACACCACATAACTACTACACTGTGTGTTACACCACACCTGGCCATATCCAGGCTTTATGTCCTCACTGTCAATGTCGCTTGTGCAGAGAGATAGGCCACTCAGATGAGCTTTGCCCTACTTGCCACAACCCACTTGATGACTTTGACCCAACTGACTATAAAGTCAACAAAGGGGACACAGATTGATGGTCTCACAGGTACTTCGACCATAGGAAGGGGGTAATGTTATGGTCTACAAAGGGGGTACTCATTTCTTTACTATGCTTTCTTGTTCACTTGTCTGCAGACTTGTTCTCTCTCACCATACACAGTTGTATTCATAGCAGAGTCATCCTCTGCCTACTTAAATGTGTTCTCAATCTCCTTTCCCTTTATGTCTCACATGGTGCCCCACTTATACCATATATAGACATTCATTCTGCTTCTGTCCACAGTCCTTATCCAGACTTCATACTGTGGACTATGCTTTACTGCGCATTGTAGATCTCTGACTCACATTTGCTGTGCAACAAATCATATGTACACAGAGATGGAATCCCTTTGGGCTCCCACTCCTTTCTTTCCTTTTCTATCTCTCACACGAACCAGGGGCCTACTATATATATAGTCTCATACTTCTCAACATGTATTTCCCTCCAAGCTAGTTCTACACAATATAGCATTATTCTAGTGACCTTCGAGTCTAGCGAGCCTCTTCAGGTACCTAGATAGAAGAGACCCGTTGAGTCTTCACATCATCTTGAAGATAGACATAGTCCTTCAGAGATCCTTGTCCCTTCAAGTTGTCTCTCTTTTGCCCTACATTCTTCAACCCATATCATAGCACACTTCATCAACCCATATCACAGCACACTTCATCAACACTATGCTGTGTAACGCACAGCATAGTAGTGGCATAGCATGCTGCAGTATGGGGTGAAGAACAAGGGCAGAGGTACGAGAGCGGATGACGAGTGAAGGGAGGAGTCCTCGAGTAACGATGCTGAGCTTCGAGATGATGCAAAGCCTAAGCTGGTCTCACCTATCTAGGTACTAATAAATAGCTCACTAGACTCGGTGGTCACTAGAAACAATGCTGATATTGCATAGAACTAGCTTAGGGAAAAATACAGGAGGGCGAGAGAGCGTCCTTATATACAGTAGGCCCCTTCTAAATAAGGAAAGGATGTGCAGCATCTGCAGTAATAACGAGTCACCATAAGTATGACTCAATGTGCAGCATATGAGTCAGTACAAGTCATGACGAGTCACAAAAGCAAGGCTATGCCACAGGCGGTGAAGTCCGAATAAGGCAACTGCAGCGGGAAGGGAAGAATGACTAAATAAGGATATAGGTGGGGCACTGTGTGAGACAGAAATGGAAAGAGATCGGGAGACGTATCTGGTATAATGGAGGACGACTCCATTACGAATACAACCGTGTACAGTGAAGAGAACGAGACTAGCAGTCGAGTGAATGAAAAGTTAAGTAGGAAAAAGTGTACCCCCTTTGTAAACCATAACATGCTGTGCATTACACAGACAAGGGCTTAGAAGCAGTGGCAATAGAACCAGAGACAATCAACCAGGCTGCATCAAGAGACATAGCTCTCACAGCCTGGATTCGAGGGTGTTTGTCTTTGTCTGCATCAGCTAGATGTCTGTAAAATGTGGACTCAGAGAGAGTATCAGGCTGTCCTTTGCAACATCATTGGCAAACACAGACCTGCTGCTTTGTAGAACCTGCCTGCATTCTACTAACCTAACAGTCAGTAAGACATATGCAAGAAAAAACATCCTTACCAGATGAAAGTGACTGTGGTGGAAGAAGGGTTGTTGGCATGCAGGTGCAAGCCATGACAAGGTCACACACAACACATAATACATATGGTTGGATTGATGCCAATGTACACATTACACTACATGTGCACACAAACAATAAGGGGAGCTAATGCAACAACAAAACATTATGATATGGTTGTGATGTCAATATCTACATCATTTTTCTGTCATTTTTGCATTGTCTACATGCATTTATTTTACATAACCTACAGGATTTGAGGTTTGACAATGTTCAGTCAGACCAGGTTAGACCAGGTCATACCCTGTTTCCACAGGGCTTGACATGTCACTGTCAACTCTACAACAATGTGGTGGTCGACAGATGAAGGAGAATGTGTCATCGACTGAGGTCGACATGGTGAATGAGAAATTGTCTGATGAGGGCCTCTCCCACACACTTGGTAGGTGGGTGAGGATCCACAGAACCGCCATGGAGGACATTACCGTACGACAAAACAGAAGCAATACTTTGGATCGACTTGTGTTTCCGCTGTCACCTGGTAGACAAACATAGTAGGTAGAGGATAGAACCTGGGGCAACTGTCATGGAATTCGAATCCTTGTCGGATCTCTGCAAACAAACAAATTGAACCCTGCGAGACTCAACGCAGAAGAGTTGCGCTGATGACCAGCAGTAACGAAAGACTTTCTAGCTGCCTCACATGCCTCTCGTTCAGAGGATGAATTGGAGTCGAGTCGAGGCCTCTCAGGTGGAGACTCGATTTGGATGGCATGTGCAAGAATCGACTTCATTAATGAGCTCTCGTCGCCAGCAAATGATACCATATAGGGAGAGAGAGAGCGACCTCGGGAGGGGGAATGATATCCGAAAGCGTGAGTGGTGATAACGCTTCGTTCTTGCTCGACGACGAATACTTTCCGCCAAATTTGAAGTCGCAGTTGAGTTGTCCGTTCGAAAGCTGAGAGGTGAGAGGTGACAGTCATGGCATTTTGTAGAATTTGAGGGGCCACGACGTCAGGCAGCTCTCCATCTGATGCAGTCGTGGTAAAACAATCCGATCCATGGAGCAAAGACGGCTCTGCGTTGACGTCCGTCGGGAAGTCACTTGGCAACAACTCGGGTGACTCACAGTCTCTCGGGAGACTAAACGAGTGCTCGCCCACCCGGGACAATTCATCCTGAAGCGTAGGTAGTTTAGGAACGGGGAGCAGGTCCTCGAAGTTGTAGCGCAAGTCAATCTTGGCGGGAGTACGGAACGCATGGTCAAGCTGCTCAACGAAGCTGCGGCGATCGGATGCGCCGGATTCGTTGAGTTTCTGTAGTTCGCCAGTAAAATCGAACGACCTCTTGGCGTTGTCTTCTGATAATGTCCCTTCCTCTTCAACGTCTACATGGTGTTCATCTTCATCGATCACGGTCGCACGGAAAACAGGGAGCTCGGCCAGGGAGCTTCTCGTAGATGCGGTATCAAGCGTTGGCAAGGGCATTTCTGGGGGCAGGCCTGGAGAAGGAAGCGGTGGGCGTGCTGACCGGCGATCAAGTGAAATGGTATCCTCTCCCTCCTGATCAGAATTCGACTACATGACCTACAACTCGTCGGGGATGTCAGAGTCAGGATCACTTCCATCGTGGATCTGCTCGGAGAAACTGTCCAAGTTGCACACCAGTAGTCTCTGAGGACGATTGCACATAGGGTCGGAGGGAAGTCATGGATGAATTGTTGGGTTGAACTTTTACCGGGCTCTCTGTCGTCAATCAATCACTGAGCGGAGAATTTGCGGCCGGGTCTGGTACATATGGTGAGCGCTGGCGGATTGGCGTCAGATTTACACTCCCTGGGGTCGCTTCAAGATCAAGCCTATTGATTAGTTGAGCCAGGTCGTTCGTAGCTGCATCCAAGAGTGACATGACCGCATGATCTGCAACTGAATCAGAGACATATCAACCGTGGAAAATGCAAGAACTTACCATCATCCCTTTCGTAGAATGCCTGGGGTTGACTCCGACCAAGGAATTGCCCTGACATCGGTCGAGGGCGCACACGTTTCACGGGCCTTTCCACCGGCGAGTCGCCCACCTCGGCCCCGTGCTGTTCAGGCCCACGTACACCCACAGTCGGCGTCGCGGGCTGATGCACTGTCCCATTCTCCAATGCAATCTCTGAGAATATCACCGACAGTGGGGTCCTGTTTCGAGTGTCGGATGACTTCCGGGTAGAATCCTTGCTGGTCGTCTTGCTCCTTCGTTTCTCCTTGCTCCTTGCTTCTTTTTCCTTTCGATGGATCTCCTTCGCCGTCTGCAACCCGGCTTCATCATCGCACAGAGGCCGCTCCGGAACTACCCGACGATTCGCGAGAAATGGCCAACAATGGATGGAGAGACGAAGTCGTGGACATAGCTGAACCGGACCGTCCCCCGTACCAGAATCCCACCGCCCAATAGATTAGAAGAATCCGCAGGTAAGCGACGGTCAGCGCCATTGGCCACGACAATCGACGACGCGGTGGATCCACTACGAGACGAGGGCAACCACACCGTCGACGGCCAACCGAGTCCCAGGATGCTTGCCTTCTTCTTTCCGAGAGACTTGGTCTCATGTTTGGAGGCGGCAGGGCTCGCGGTCAACGCGCCAGCTTCGAAGCTACTACCCGAGTAGCGATTTGTTTCCCTTGCATTGTTTTTGTTTTCCCCCTTCTCCTTCTCTTTGTCCTTGTCCTTCTTCTTCTTCTTCTTCTTCCCGTCTGACTCCTTATCCTTGACAGGCGCTGCGGCAGCGACGATCGGGTCGGGATTAGGCGTGTTCTTGAGTTGAGCCCAGCTGCCAATACGGGCAAGGGAACAAACTGAGCGCATAGCCCTGATAGCAACGGAATCCCTACCACCCCCCGATCCCGCAGCGTCGAGCGGTGCAGGGGTTGCCGACGGTGATGTGGGAATACGTGAGTGTCCCATAGGAGATTTAGAATGCTGGTCGTAAAGTGAACCCGTGAGCAGAGTGCCCAAATCCAGCGAATTGAATCGTGTACGCACGTCGGTGGGTTTGTCAGAAGGCGGAGGAGCTAAGGAATCATTCAGCACGGCAATATGGAGGATCCAATCTAGGAGACTCACATTTCGCGCGGTCCGTATCTTTCCCCTTGTCCTTCTCTTTGGAATCCTTCCTTGCACGCCTAATGCTCCACCACTTCTGATTGTCGTCCACCTCCATCCTTAATAAACCCTCCTTCTCCACTCCTTTCTCATTTGGCTTCGGCACGGACGGAACGTTGGTCACCTCTCCCAAGGTTCCCCACTGCAGCCCATCCAACGCCGGTTGTGGTTTCCTCTTCACCATCAAAATCTCCCCGATATTGGGGTCGTTGGCAGGATCGACGTAAATTTCGAACCCTTTGCTTCCATTCTGGGCTGACGCGCCGGACCCGTCTGACTACATCAGAAAAATCCTGTTCGCGTGCTTTTGCGGACGAAGCGGATAACCCGAGCAGACCAAGTTTTGACTTCTTGGGAACAAGACGCTTCCGTGACGTCACCTTGGTGCAATTGGAACAGGTGAGGCACCGGAAGTTATCCATGGCGCGACTTGACTAGCATCATCTGTTTGACTGGCGTCACAAGGAGTGGCAGTAGTCAAGCGAATGGCCGGAATCGATGGTTTGGATGCAGGGGTAGCAAGTGGCGATGGGGACCGCGAGCGAATAATATCCATCGTATTAGGTCGTGAAAGCAATTGCAAGGGCATTAGTTAAATGAAAAGAGCGTTATGTGCAGCGAAGAATCGTAGAAGCGTGTCAGTCGTGAATTCGTATAAAACAGAGTGGCGTTCGAACTTGAAAGCGATTAGAAGATTGGGTTGGGTGAATATGTGGGAGAGAAGAGTGTGCAGCCGCGAGATCTAGATGTCGTTCGTGATCTTGAGTGACGAGTCGAATAAAAAACTTTGTTGCATCGCGAGTACTGACAAGCGCGACGTTGGTGTCGTATGTCGAAAGCAATTCGTGAGCTGTCACAGCTCGTTGGTATTAATTCCTTGTCTTAGCAAACTGAAATGAACTCTGCGATTCTGGGCCTCAGCATCTGAACCAACACGCAAAGGAACATCGACGACGAACCTGGAGTGATGAAGGGAATTACTTACAGCCTTGAACGACGAGACTTGCGAGGGCGACGATGGCGTGGTCGACGATGGCAAGCACTTGTCACCTCGATCTCGTTGGCTGCGGATGGCGCGGGAAGAGACTCGACGTCGAGCATGAACTCGAACTTGTTGCAATTCACGAGTTGAAACTTTTCAACATCTCGAGCGATCCACGGCCGAATATCAGACACTCTGTACGCAAACATTGAAATGAGGTGAAGCAAGACGGAACGGAACGCTCACTGTACGTCGACAGTATTAATGTGTTCGCTGATTGTAGCTGAACCCCGGGCCTTTGCTTGTGGCGTGCTTTGCAAATCAGGGCGAGGATGGCTGACTTGTGGTCGCTGTGCGAAGTCGTTGGATCCTGGGCCATGGTTGAGGCGTGGGCTGGTCAAAGCAACTGAAGGTAATCGAAAACAAAGACCAGATTGTGCTGCTCGGGTGGTATATAAGGATGAAACGTCTGACGCGACGCGGCGACATCGCGATCACGTGACTGACATCCTCACACGGGAGCACCGCGACACCAGTGCCAGTGGTAATTATGGTCCCACCCGCCGACTCAGGTAGAGGTGACCGGCAGTGCACTCCCTCCGCTGAGTCGGAGGCGAGTCGACGGTAATGCAGTGCGTTAGTCTACCCCCTCCTGTTTGCTGCTGACTATACCAGTACCTCTACAACGATGTGTTTCGTCACTCTCCCGACA
>JBBPJO010000476.1:0-11575 GCA_038088815.1 Boletus nobilissimus | reverse complement strand
TACATCTAACCCGGCGAGCCACACAAAGAGAAAGACAGTGTACATAGTACTATGAATTGTGATGCGCGCGTTAAGCACCGCGGTACAAGGGATGTGGAACGTGGTGGGAATTTTTGTATACTTGTAACGCCATACTTCTGTGAATAAAATCTGCTCTGAATGTGGTACTAGAACGCCGGTGAGCACAAATATCCTCTGCCTGTGCTGTCCCACTCTGTTGACTCTGTGCGTGCATGTACGTCATGTGCCTGGGTGTACGGCTGTGTGGCTGTCAGCTGTTATGCTGTGATGCTGTCACACTGCTGTAAGTTACTGTAACTGGTGTGGTAACTGTCCCAAAAAAGGTGATTTACAGATGCACATCAATACATCCTATTTTTTGGCTTTCGCACGGGAGCGTGTGGCACGCTTCTGAACCAGAGGCTCGGAACCAGCTGGTGGTGCAGATGCTTCAGGAAGGTGCACGGGGATCGGCGCACGACGGGCTGAGGAGACTCGGCGGCCAGATGTCATTGAAGCCGTGACGCTGGTGGGTTCATTCGGCCCTGATGATGTGCCACTAATACTGAGTCGTCCAACCTCAACCTGCAGCCTTGACACGGATGACAGCGTGGCTCCAGGATGATTGTGGATCGATACCATGGAATTGGAAGTTATCGTCTGCGGAGTGTCCACACGGGTAGGAGAGGGAGGTGGAGATGAGTGGATGAGCGGAGGTGATGGAGTGTTACGTGCAGGTGGGGAAGGAGGCAAGCTATGCACAGGAGAGCCTGTCGGCATGTGGGAAGCAGATTCAAAGGCATCAGCATTGGAATCGGGTGCAGCTGTGTCCGCATTGTCCAGGCCATCAAGAAATTCGTCTTCCCATGTGCGAGTGGGAGCAGGGGGGGGCCTTTCTGGTACAGCGGATGAAGCCTTGTCTCCTTTGTCACCGAAAACCCCTGTGTTGAAGAAGTGGATTGTCCCAATGGCCCACGTGGACTGTTTAAGTAGATGTTGTAGATAAAAGTCATAATCCGCTTCGTATGGGATCTTGGTCTCACTGCCCACAGACTGGAGCTCGGGATCTGGTGTGAGCAAGTAGCGGGCCTTCGGGGAAGAATCAATTAGATTCTGGCAATCAAACCTATGTCTTTCACTTACAAATATTGCCGCCAATGCTATTAATCCTTCCGTCACACTCTTGATGCCGTGAAGTTGGCCACGAGCCCTGGGCCCTCCACGAGACTTCGTGTTAGTGAGTGCATTCTTGCCAGATATGAGCAGACGAAGAATCTAGCAAGTAACATGGGTTTCAGCTCAGATTCTATGCCAGAGTGTGATTAACCTACGTTGACAAGGACCGGACTCTTGAGAAAGCCATCCCGCGTCGCCTGATCGGGGTCTGCAAATAGAATTGGGGCAAGGCGATGGTACGTGCCCTCTTTCATTGACAATCGCTGCGTGTCTGGATCGTCTCGTTTACGGGCAGGTGAGGCAAAAATTGTGGCATCAGGGAACTTTAGGGTAGCAAAGATCAGAGGTGATGCTTCCTTGACAGCGCGAAGCATGTTGGATCTTTCTTGATTTAGGACGGTGGTGAACTGGTAATTCGACACGATTAGCACTTGGAGACTGGAGTACAATTGAAACGACTTGGATTACATACCACAGAACCAAACGACTTGTACTTAACCATTTCCTTATGCAACGACTCGGGCATGACCAAGAATAATTCCGTAAGGACAGCGCTGCGCTTGGCCTCGTCTGAATCCCAGCGCGCCGTGCTCCGCAGGTCAACATTAGGATTGTCGACATTCATGATGGGGAAAAGGCCATCGATGACCCAGAGGCGGTACAACATAGCGAATTTCTTCGCTACACGTCCGATATTGTCATTCAGTGGCCCCGTCTTATTCAGAATACCCTTTCGCTTCTTGGCCGGTAATGCGGCATCGAGGGTGCGAAGGTCCTTTGTTGCCACAATGAGCTTACCACGAGTTTCGGTCAGAGCTTTTTGACAGAGCGAAAGCGCCTGTCCGTTCGATGAGTTGTGTGCTAGTTGCATAATTTTGAAACTTACTTTCCATAGCTCAGCTACAGTGACTCCAAAAACCCTTTCCATACTAACCTGGATGGTGGTGCGCGAAGCGCACCACCAAGCACTGTGGGAATCATGCTTAGCCTTGGTGGGGTCATAAATAGTACATACCCTTGGCTACCAAAATGCCCCCTAGGTCATGTGATTTGGTTCACACCCTGTGGAGATACGTCCATTTCAAAAGAGCAATACCATGGAAAGGGTTTTTTCACTTTTCAATTGACAAGAGTATTTGGGTATTTGAGTACTTGGTATAGCCTCCTTTTGCTCTAAGCACTGCCTAAACCCTCCTGGGCATACTTTCAATCAATTTCTGACACTCCTCAACTGAAATCCTCTCCCACACTTTCGAAACCCTTTCCTATAATGCATGAACTCCATTAGGAGGGTTTTTATGCTCTCCAAGCCTCCTTTTGAACCATCCCCAGAGATGCTCAATAGGAGTAACATCGGGAGACTGTGCAGGCCACCTCATGGTCCACTCCTTCACCTTTTTGCAGTTATACTTGGGGTCATTGTCTTGCTGAAAGATGATGTCAGAAGGATCTAGACCAAAATACTCCATAGTATTCAGGAGCTTATCCTTCAAAATCTGAATGGAAATGTCCCTATCCATCCTACCATCAATTGTGGCAGCATAGCTAACTCCTTCCCAAGTCATACAGCCCCATATCATCAAGAAGCCTTCACCAAACTTGAGGATCTCTTGCACTAGTCTATTACTTAGAGCCATATCACCATGGTATGTGAGCCACATCACATGACCTAGGGGGCATTTTGGTAGCCGAGAGTATGTACTATCTATGACCCCACCAAAGCTAAGCATGATTCCCACAGTGTCTGGTGGTGTGGAAAGGTCTAAGCAAACCTTATGATGTCTAGTAGTGAGAATAGGGCATTTGAACTTGACCACAGCCTTCATACCAGGTTTCTTCAAGTGAAGATAGACTAGGATGGTGGAGAGGGGTTGGCTGATGATATTGGTGAGTGCATTGGTTACTTGCACCACATTTTCAGCCCTGCCTGAGGTAATAGGATGTTGACCCTGGTAGATGATGGGAGGAAAAAGCTTGGAAGGATAGCCCTAATGACTTTGGGAAAGGTGGAACAGTTCTTGGAATGAAGTTTGGATATGGCAGAAGGGCTGACACCAGTTTCCCTGGCAATAGATTCACCAGAGTGACCAGCATCAAGCACTGAAAGGATTGTGATTTGTTGGGTAAGAGAGAGAAATCTAGCTATGGTAGGGATTGGGAATCCAGAGGTGTGTGAATCATTTATAGCTCAGACATGTTATTTATATGTATATCTTTGTTTGTATGCACACACAATGCCAAACAATACATAATCTCACTGAGTTCCTACTTGTCAATTGAAAAGTGAAAAAACCCTTTCCATGGTATTGCTCTTTGAAAATGGCCATATCTCCACAGGGTGTGAACCAAATCACATGACCTAGGGGGCATTTTGGTAGCCAAGGGTATGTACTATTTATGACTCCACCAAGGCTAAGCATGATTCCCACAGTGCTTGGTGGTGCGCTTCGCGCACCACCATCCAGGTTAGTATGGAAAGGGTTTTTGGAGTCACTGTATGTCAGCATCTGCTGCCGGTACACGCAAAGCACTCAAAATTTCTTCGCCATCACTGGCTTCTGAGTCCTCGTCGGTCGCTGGATCAACGCCTGAGCTTTCATTGGAGAACTCGTCTTGATCTGGATGATGGACCATGATGGCAAGGCTGATAGCGTGAACTGGGTCAAAAGAACAAAGTGGAGGTGAAAGCCGTCAGAGGTGCGGGCGAACTGACGAAGAATCCGACTCACACGTGAGTCTTCTTATATGTTCTGTTGCAGCGATGTCAGGGTCCGATGTTTGATAAATGCAATCTGATTGACCAATTCATGAGCACTAAATCTGCGCTCAAATGACCCCAAAATGTACTCGGGAACGACGAGACACACCTTGACCTCATGTTCTTTTGATCATCAATGCTCGCAGCTCGCATTAAGACGTACTTCAACTCAATGTCTACGGCAACATTCCCTTGTTTTCCGGGTGAGGTGGTCAGGGTTCAGAGTGTTGTTTTGATCTGGTACTCACCTATCATGAGGGTTAGCATCGATCCATTGTCTGGGAGAGGCTGAGTTGCATCGTTTCGACTGGCTGGTGATAGTAACCGATCAAGAACAAAAAGTCATGACTAATAATGATAATAATAATATAACATGATATCACATCTTAATGTATCATTTTACAAGCGTCGAGAACCGGATGGCAGAGACCACCGCTTTTTGCATCGTGACTTTGGAGCCACAGGTGCAGCAAAATAGTGGTGGGTGATGGTGGCTAAAGAGAGGGAGGAGGGTGTAGCCATTACCGTCTGGGTTGACGAAACGGCGGCAGGCAGGATTGTTGCAGAGTTTGTGGGAACTGTTGATGTGGGGTCGTTGATACAATGGGCAGGATCGTCGCAAAGGTTGTGGGAGTTGCCAACGTGGTTGTGGTAGGCGGGATCGTCACAGAGGGTGTGGATTGAGTCCGAGTGCCTCAAGAAGCATACATAGAGGATGAATCTTATCACCAGCGACAAGGACAATGTGATGACCTGGATGAACGACAGCTGTCAGTTTATGAGCCATTGGTAATAGTCGGAATGTTAAACGTACATTACACGCGAGAGACTGTCGCGTCCTTGAGACGGAGGAACATGTCATCGTCAAGATAACTGAGAGCGACAAATTCGTCTGCGTTCTCAGGGTCAGGGGCCAGGACAGCACCACGGACGATTGAGGCTAAGGGAATGAAAATAGGAGAGGACCGAGGGGCAGCTTTGACACGGATAAGGTTGAGATCACGATCTAATTGGCGGGATACTCCAATTTTCTTCGTGAATGGTTGCACGAGTGCGAATTCAAACGACCCTTTTAACTCCGGAATATGACAGCTAAAGATAAGTATGAAACGGACAAATGCAACCGTAGTTGTCGTGAACTGGACAAGAGCACAGTCATAGCGCGCTGAACCATAGAACGATGGGTTGCATCGGAGGTAATCCGTGGTCTCTCTCCAGTTAACAGTTGATCCATAATGTACCTTGATGTATCTATATTCAGTGATCTACCCAATCGTAAATATAAACTTTCTCGCTTCATGAGTATAAGCCAGCAACTTACTTCAAAGGTCGAAGGAATTTTGATGTAGCTGACATCCTCGTACCCCCACCCGCGAACGGACGAGTTAAGGAAGGCTGTGAACTTTCGGCGGAGTTCACTGAATGCCCTGTCGGCCGTGCTGCGTGTCTCGAGTGTTCGCATATCTATGGGTTTGCATGGCGAACCAAGGGACCAGTGAGGCATTTTGGGCCCCGAGTTAGGAACATCGGTAGAGTTGCCATCGGCCGCTGGATTTAGCGTGGCCAGATTGGATTTAGGATCTTCATTATCGTCGGGACAGTTTTGCGAATCAATTGACTGCCTGAGCAGCTTTATGGCGAGGGTGTGCTGGTCGACACGAAGGATCTGGATCTGGAGTTCAGTTGATGCAAAACCTTGCAAGCTAAATTCTACCTGAGCGGCAACGTCTCTTCCATTGGAACGACGATCATATGCCTCTCTCAAGGCACCATGCATACTCTCATTTGGCCGTGTGCTGAAGTTTCGCGAGACACCTTTTAACCGTATATCACGTACTGCATGCTTCCACAGATGGATTTTTGGAAAATTCCATTCCACTCTCAAGTCTGGCACATCTGTTTTCTTCGCCAGTTCAATATACTCCTTGTATTTAGAGTCAATCAGTCAGTTTGGATCTAAGTTCAAGTCCTCACCTTCAAAATATCATTGAATACGAGAAGCTCACTCTCGATCATCAAGAGCGTGCGCTCCGTGTGGACATCCAAGCCAATCAGAGCATCAAGCTCAAGATAGCACTTGAGCATTCGTAGTAGCACGTAGCCTTCAGGAATAGTGTGCTTCTTGAGGATGTTAGATAAGCTGTAGAATACTTGCTGTAGTGATATGGTCAGTGTAGTTCGGATGAATTGACAGAGGAAATTTGACATACCTTTGCTAGGTCACACATCTTATTCCCGTCATTAAAGGTGATGTTGATCACCGTATTGAAATGAGTAAGTTCCCGCCATGACGGAAAATCAGAAACACTTCCGTAATTATCATTAACACAACACCAGAGTTATAGGAAGCGCGCGCAGAAAACATACTATTTCTCAACCATAGCTTCAGCATCTCGACCAAGAAAGGAAAGTATTTTCTTTATCTCCCCGAAAATATGCTTTCCCCATAAACCTAAGTGTAGTGAATGCAGTCTATCAAAGCTGAGCGCGAGGTGAGGGTCGGAGTGCCTCAGAAGCCAGAATATATTCTAAAGTAAAAGAGGTCAGTGCGTGACAAGGTATTCCGCCAGACATGAGCAATAGAATGATTTAACGCACGACAATAGGACGGAGTCCGAGCTTCTTAAGGATGTCACCTCCTGTAATTCGGTTTGTATCATACGCTTCGACTGCAGCCTCTGCTTGTTCCTGAAATCGGGCCGGAAATGACTTGGCGAGATCATGGAGTTCATCGAGGGGAACCAAGCACATGGGACAAGGACATTTGCCAAGGCGGCCACGGATGAGCGACATCATACATCTGGGCAAAATCTAGTCGTCAGAGTGATAATTAGCAGTGTTTCCGATGACTTACTGTTCCTCGTAGTCAGCGGAAAGAATCAAAATGACTGGGAATAGGCAGCGCTCAATGTTGTCATGACAAACGTGTGCATAACCCGTTCTTGAATGCTGCGCGAGTTCCTCGAGTAACTTGAGAAACGATTCGTGCCAGACAACGTGTTTGAGTGTGGTATAGCCGAGTTTCCCTTCCTCGTCAGCATCCTCAGGGACCTGTCAATGTCGGTCGTCACCATTTGCAGTAGCGAGATTCAAGAGTTAAAACTAGGAGCTTACGACTGGTAACCACCCGACAACTGTACCTCCCCCAATGTCCGTGCCGTTCCGTATATGTACAGGGAGATTTGCACAACGTGCAATGACAGGGTACCCTTTGACCGTCCCAAACGACGACAGTTTGGACTTGTCAGCATAAAGGATGAATGCGAGCGGAACCGCGTTATCAGCAGATGCTGGCAAATTAGACTACAATGCAATGTTTAATAGAGCAGACACATAACTACAGACAACATTCGTCCATGACACAACTCACTTGTATATCCCACCATCTGTCTGCTGTCCAAGGCTCGTCAATAAACCGCTCAAACTGTTCACCGTCGCGCTTGTACAAACGTTCCGCATCCCAAGTAAAGTGAGGTGCAAGATGCGGGTTGGTCAATAGGTCGAGTGCCCATTGCCACAGGTCCCGGACATGAACTTCGTAGGAGCGCTGCTCCTTTTTATACGGTACAGTAACCGTATGTGGGACGAACTGGAGTACACCTCATCAGACCATTGCATACAATGTAGACAGAATAACTACACTGGCTTACTGGCGTGAGTCCTCCCGCAGCGGAATCACATGCTTTGCGAAGCTCGGCTTCATTCTGAAACGTAACTTGAGCCTCCTTCTTCGCCACGCGGGATATGAGATTGAGAAGGGCATTAACTTGACCCTTGTTAAGGGAGGCTTGAAGCGCGATCTCAGCGAACTCAAAGTCCCCTTGACATTGAAAGGGATGCCAGGGGGTAGGATTGGGAGGAAGGCGAACTTCTTTTCGTACACGGAACTCATCGGACATCTGGAAGAATGTTGGACGTTTACTACGAGGATGGTACTCCGTCTTGAAATCAGGAGTATCTTGATCCGGCGCTGGTCTCTGCTGGTCATCGGCGGAATTCACGATAGACATCGCAGAACCAGAATTCGAAGATCGACCTTTTTGAAAGTCGGTTTCATGGAGAAGTAGTCATAATCATTTGGACACTTACCTGGGCTATGAGGGATGTCACGGTACTCGGACTCAAGTGCTCCTGGAAGGCCTAATATAACAGTGTCGACATAACGGCCAAAAAATTCAAAGGATCAGCAGATATACCTTCGTTGCCGTCGAAGGGGTGCCCTATTTCACCAGCTGCGTGCTCTAATCCTGGCCGCGATGTTGATGGACCCGGAGCGGCTCCTGCATCAGCTGGACTGACAGCAGGATCTTTGCGTTTAGGCAGCGCACGTACTTGATCTGGAAGTTGAATAAAGCATAATCATTCAAGGGCTCAGATTCGTATAAAATACCACCGTAGTACTCACCGTTCAGTGTCTGCTCATAGCGACTCCCTGCTTGCGCGCTATCTCTCTCCATTCCTTTTCGAGCCCTGCAGCTCGCCTCGTGTCTCTTGAACCCTTGTTGCTTGAACGACTTCCCACAGGTCGGACAAGGTATCTGAGTATTTAATGTTGCCTCGGAATAGTCGTATTTTCGTTTGGGCCGTCGTTGGGCGGGCATGGTGGTTGAGGGGAGAAACGCATGAGAAAGATGGTTATCGTACTTCTATCTAGATCTTCACGTGACTTTGTTGATTGAGGAGCGATTCGTTTCACCATCTATTTGCCGCACAGCACTCCCGTCAAAGAGGAACTTCGCCCTGCTCAAATTCAAGCTCAACGCAATTGACGTCTGCGGTCCTCGGAGCTGGTGTCTGCGTGAAATGTAAATCATCAGCGCGATCGGGCTTCCACCAGACTGTCAATGGACCATCTTGTCCATCTCTGCCGCGAAGGCAGATCCCGCTTTCGGACTCGCCTTCCACCGTTTCGCTCCCCTTGCTGCTCCCCGGTTTGGCATTCGTGCCCCGCAACCAACGAAAACTCGACGTGCGAGACGGACGAGCGAAACACCGTGCCGACAAGGAAACTGTTGTCACACAAGCCTCCTTTACAGTCGCGACGGTCCAAGAATCAGCTGCGTAGTCCCCGAAAGCCTTTGACCACCAAACCTGTCCCACAAAAGGGCAGTACCCGTGACGAGGTGATCGAGGCCATCTCGCCTGGGGGCACATCCCGAAGAGACGGTCCCGCTCGCAGCCTGTATCTCTCGAGCCCCTCGAGAGCGCAAACCACCTTCTACTTCATCTCATGTGCGTATTGCGTTCTTCGCGAACGTATACCGTACTGAACGTATCTACAGTCATCGAGTCCTCGGAGTCGCAAGCCTGCACCCCAGTAGTACCTCGAGTGGGAGCTCAACGTCGATCCTGCCAACTCAAGGGAGTAAGAAATGATCCACAAGGATTTCGTCGGTTCCCAGGACAAGGAGGGGTAAATCCTCAGTATCCATTTTCATGCCGCTCTTTCTCACCCTTGTCGTATTCTTCCTGGTCAGCAGTGCTTGGTCCTCGTTCGAAAGCAGCAGGAGGACCCTCTCCGATTACAACATCCATCCTCCATCTCCTTGACAACGATCGCACTTTCTCCAACTACAGCATACAGGAGTCCACCCACCATCTCCATGATGGGATGCAGATCTCCGTCATGGCCAGGATTCAGGACAAGGATGATGTTTGCACTCTCTGACTACAACATACAGAAGGAATCCACCCTCCATTTCGTGCTCCGTCTCTGTGGCGGGATGCAGATCTTCGCGAAGACTCAAGGTTGAATCCTTGGACTATCGACGACGTCAAGGCCAAGATTCAGGACAAGGAGGGCATCCCCCCTTACCAGCAGCGCTTGATCTTCGCTGGCAAGCAGCTCGAGGACGGTCGCACACTCTCTGACTACAACATACAGAAGGAGTCCACCCTCCATCTCGTGCTCCGTCTTCGTGGCGGGACGCAGATCTTCGTCAAGACCACCGTACTCAAGGTTGAGCCTCGGACACCATCGACAACGTCAAGGCCAAGATTCAGGACAAGGAGGACACCCCCCCCCTGACCAGCAGCGCTTGACTGGCAAGCACAGTCAACTTACAGAGTATCCCCGTCTTCGTCGAACTCCACTGTCAAGTTACCCCATTCATAGCGTACGCACTTCACAGGACCAAGCTACATGCATCAGTCACCTTTGCTGCCCTTGTCCTCCTTCAACGACTCAAGGCACGTTTTCCGACTGCTAGGGGATCCTCTGGCCACCGTCTTTTTATATCCACCTTTATGCTCGTGTCAAAGATGATCTGCAACGACTACTCCAACAAGTCGTGGTCTATCGTTGCGCAGGGGATGTTCCAACTGCGAGAGATCAACCAGATGGAAAGGGAGATGTGTTAAGGATGGGCGTACTCTCACTGATTACAACATTCAGAAGGAAAGCACGCTGCACCTTGGTCAGTCAATTGGTGACCTCGGAGCCATGATGTCAATACCCCTGTGAACAGTTCTTCGCTGTCACGGCGGTCGTTGAGCATCCCGCTAACCTATAATGTATCTTTTGTGCTTGTTGAATTGAACGCAATACGAGTCATAAACTCAATTATCTCATCACATACTCTGTATATTGTACCCTATTAGCAACAGTTCCATTCCATCCTGCACCGCGCCCCTTCTCGATCAAAGTCCGTACGTGTGTTGGGCTGCCTGGGTGGCACTGGTGATGCGCTTCATGATAACTCGCTTATCATATAGTGACCGCCATGGAACCGCCACTCACATAATGTCGAAGTCCATTATCACCTCATTTTAAGGTACCTTATCATGACTTGGCCCGGAATGGTAATCCGGCGGCATTATCATGCCGCAAATAAATTTGCGACATATGTTGTGGCTGTGTTTCCTAACCATTCTCTAATGAACGCCGTCGCCGGACGTGTTGCTCGCCGCATTCGTCGGCTGCCCACGTCAGGCCCTCCTCGCCATGCCCTTCCACTACCACCACTACCACCACCACCACAAGACCATTTCAATGCCCCCCTCTATACCTTCAAAGCATTCGCCATCGCCACCACCATCATCATGTCCACTGCAACCGCGTCGGTCGCAGGCGTCATGGCCTATCTCGACGTTCACAGCGTGAGTCGAGCTTATCCTAACATTCCCGTACACCACTTACGCCCTTTATAGACGACAGAGTTTGCTGCACGCATGCGCAAGTGGGTATCACAATCCATGCCTCTCCTAATTGCCAAGATCTATCGATATCCGACCTCTCTCGACACGGTACCTGGCGATACTGTTCTCCAGGCTGTATCAACAACACAGTCCGAGTCCTGCATCCCGACGACCTTTGACCATGACGCGTCGTATCAAAGACTCGCAGACGTGTTCGACAAGGGCGGTTTTGACGCGTGGGCAGAGGCTGCGGCAAGGGAGTTGGAGGCCGAAATGGAGGTCGAACGTGCTAGGAAGCGCACGATGGATTAGAGTCACACATCCTGGATGGCGGGCTAAAGATCGACTACGCTCCAAGTTTCGATCTCTGAGCTACTCGGATTTATTTGCAGAAATATGATGGGTGTAGCACACCTTTTTTCTATATGCAAACCCGAATGACTGTATCGATGGTAGGTCTCATCGACGCCATAACACGGTGCATTGTCGTCCCAAAAATCAGCC
>JBBPJO010000475.1:0-11581 GCA_038088815.1 Boletus nobilissimus | reverse complement strand
TAAGAATAACCGAACATCTCTGTTCTCTCCTCTGATCTTGTTGTGGTTTACTAAGGGGGTACAGTTTTTCCTTTTCTCTTTTGTTCACTCAACTCCTAGTCTTGTTCTCTTTACTGTACACAGTTGTATTCATAATGGAGTCATCCTCCATTATACCAGATATGTCTCCTGACTCCTCTCCGTCTCCATCTCACATGGCGCCCCGCCTATACCTATATTTAGACTTCCTTTCTGTTCTGCCACAGTCGCCTTATTCGGACTTCACTGCCTGTGGCATAGCCTTTATATTTCTGACTCATCATGACTCATCATGACTCGTACTGACTCTTGTGCCACACATCAAGTCATACCTTAGTGACTTGCATTGACTAAGAGGTGCTGCGCACCATTACTTTATTTAGAAGGGGCCTACCATATATAAGGGCACTCTCTCGCCCTTCTGTATTTTCCTAAGCTAGTTCTACGCAATACCAGCATTACTTCTAGTGACCACCGAGTTCAGTGAGCACTTAGTTCATACCTGAATAGGTGAGACCACTTAGGCTTCGCATCGTCTCGAAGCTCGGCACTCAGATTACAAACTTCACTTGTACCCTCGCTTAAGCTTAGTGTCTTAGTATCGCAGCACACTACACTGTGTGTTACAGATCTTAGTGTCGAGCCTCACTCCACTACATCTACCCAACTTACCTCAAATCTCTTCCTCCTCTCTTATATGGAAAAGTCTTGTGAGTTTTCCACACAAGTCTGTGCTGGTGCTATAGAACCCTGGGATTGTTTTTCCATTATTCTTTATCCCATTTTCTATAGGTTATGAGCCCTGCTTGAAAAGGCTCTATGACATTATGCTGTGTCCTTTTCCAGTGTTCACTTTTCTGGGAGGTCTGGGTACTTTTTTATGGTGCCTTTCAGTTTTTATTTAGTTTGGTGTGTGGGTTATAGAAGTTGAAGGCTGGTATCAGCGCAACATCTTCTTTATCATAACTGCCCAAACATTTGTTATTTTGTGTTGTTATTTTTGTACTGGTTCTACTCAGAATGTGGCAATTCAAATTTGGGTGACTAACACTGTTCATACCAGTGTTCTGCGGGTCAGTGAACGTTCACACGAGTTAGCGAATGTTCACATGTGAACTTTCCCATGAACTCAAGTGAACTGAACATGTGCAGTACCAGAAGTCCGAGCTGAAAGTGATATAATCAAATTCTATTGGCTATTAGAGCATAGGCACTACTGCGAAAACCAAGACAACAGTGACTCGGAATTGACTGCTCCACTAACAAATCCTTGGCCTGCAAGTGATCTGGGTCATTGATGCCTTCTGCATCCAGATCGAGAAGCTGATAAAGCTCGAGATCATCATCTAAGCACTGCATGGCAGTTTTGTAGAACGACCCAAGCCAAGACTCTGCGTGCAACTCAGAGTAATCTAAGAGTGTTTTGATTGGAATTTCGCTGTACTGTGGTGATGCTAGTATGGAATTCTGAGTCTCCGAGTCTTCTTCTGAGTCCTCATCAATGGCCTGGATGAGACTCTGGGCAATCTCGCGAATCCCATGGCTCCGAGTTGGGTTGTGATTGGCAGCGCTAGTCCCTTCATGTTCTTGGTCGGCTGCACCATCTTGCCAGTGGTTGTCACAGTTATCAGCAGACTCTGCAGCACCAGCAACTGTGGCTGGCTCAGACTTTTCCTCGACAATGTCGGCATACTGGCGTTTAAGACACTGTTTGACAGCATTGGCATGGACATGTTCTTCATGCACATACATTTTCAGTTCTGCCAGATGAGTAAGGTTTTCCATTGATAATCAGTTGCACCATTTGGTCAGTATGCCACCAAAGACACTAAAGAGGCATTCACAAGACGCTGAATTGGGACAGATGGATAATATACAGCGTGTGATTCTGTGTAATGGTCTGGGTTTGGAACCGGGGTGTGACAAGGCATTCCATATGTCGAGTGCATCAACAGGGGTGTGCTGCCAGTGCCAGCAAAGGTATTAGGGAGATAAAGACATGAAATAACTTGAATACCACTTACTGCTGCCTCTGCCTGCGCTAAGATGGAGTTTTTGTACATCTCCATATATGTGAATTCACTGGAAGATGTAAGATATTTCTCTAAATCTGTGAAAAGGTCGAGTGGAGCAGGCCCACCATAAAAACGTAGCCAAAGACGGCCAAAGAGAGCTGCTAGTCCAGCACGAGTGGTCAAGGGAATCTTGCTAAATGGAGCCACTTTATAGAAGGGGTTTGCAATGACAGCAGCGATAAAGATCTCCTGGTCACAATTTGCCCACCAACACTCTGCACTCTCGAGCACAGCCATACGTACAGGAGCATCAAGCTCATCTATAAGCTTGGAATACTGGAAATATAGAAATCCGAATGAGATCACAACATGCTCAGGTCGTGCATGAGCAGCTTGGTGTATATTTGTCATGAGTGTGATTGGTTCGAGCAAGCTCTTTCACCTATATTAACCTCAACAAAAACTTACATAGTATACTGTGATGCTTACCTTGCCATTGCATGCCAAAATGTAGCATTTTTAATGGTCATGATGGATGTCTCTGTCTTTCTACAAGCTATCCTATTTCCAGATGCAACCAAGGTAAACTCATGCTTTGTAATGAGGAGCTCAAGTGCAGGCTGGACTTCCAAGAGTTGTTGGTATGCAAGGTAGTGAGATAGCCATCGGGTTAAAACAGCTCGGAGTATTGCAATGGTGTGTCCAATCATGGCCATTTGTATTTTGTGAAGTAAAGCAAGGACTCATGTCTTGCTCCGTAACCATGTGATGAGTTCCTAGGCCACGTCCCCATACACTGCATAGTCATCCTTCACCTTGAAAAGGTCACCGACAATTAGGTTCCACTGAAATGTTACTTGGTTGAATTGAATGACAGACATGCATTGATGGTAACATACCTGATGAGCGAGGCAGTCCGGAACAACCAAATGTGGATATTTCTCCCAAAGGAGCCATCGTGCTTTCTTGGATTCTCCTGATGCATCTGTAGTACATGCAACAACAGTTGAACCCCATTCAGTCTTGATAATATTGATGGCCAATAACATCTGTTGTAAAAGCTCATTGGCTGTCTTAGGGTCTTTTGAGGCATCATGCACCCGGATAGTATGTAACTGCAAATACCATGACCATTCAGTGTTCATATTTTCAATCCGGTGCTTGAAAATTTACCTTTTGATTGCAGGGCATCATGAAGGCAAGAAGATGGTGGTGATTCTCACCTGTCCATCCGTCACACTGTACTGTTGCCTCTGAGCCTTGACAGTCGGCCTGTGCTGATGATCGCAGCCCATTCAGGACTCCTGGGATGATCTGAGTTGTAAGAACTTTTGAGGATGAATTTTTCACTATCGGGAGGAACCGATCACAAAATTTCTTCCATTGTGGATTCTCAATCCATCATAATGGCAATCCAGTGCTCACGGTGAGCCTTGCAAGCCTGGTTTCCCAATCCGTCTGATCTGCGAATGTCCATGTGACCTCAGGAGGCCAGTGAATACTTGGACTTGGGGATGCTGATGCCAAAGGGCCAAATGAGCCTGAGCCTGAGCAATAAAGGCCACTTTGAGTGAGCTGTTGACATTTGGGGTAATGCGACGTCATTGAGATGCTGGACAATGCTGGACTAGGGGGGATGGAGTTGTAGGCACTTAATCCGGGGGGTTGACGAAGAAATTTGTGGCATTGCATCAGGAAGTGGTAGTGAACTGATCGGAAACAGCAGCGATGCACTTGCAGTACTAGCCGTGGCCACTGGCTGTAGTAATCTGCTTTGAAGTGGTGCTACAAGGCCCATTACTGCAGGCCCAGCCCCATGACCCGGAGGATAAACAATTGTCTGTTGGCAAGTTCCTTTTTGGGGTGAGTATGATTCATGATAGTCATGTTGAGCGTGGGAGCGGACATCGTCAGGGTGCAGCTCGCAGTCATGAAGATGGCAAAGGAGGGTAGTTGGCCGACTGATCAACCAGATCCGCTGGGAATCAGTCTGTCCTGTTGCCCAAACTGTATGTTACATAGAGTCAGTATGAAATTGATTGGTAGTGGCTTAGATGTATGAGTCCCAGTGATTGCTGACTGGTCCCAAGGAGCATTGCGCTGCCCAGCACTGATTTGGTTTTGATCTATCTGTTCATCCCGGGCAACAGACTGCTCATAAATTTTAGTACATATTACCTTTGCCTTCCTGCTAACCATGGAAACAGGTTCTTTGGTTGCATATCCAGGGTGTTCAATAAAGTGGTCCCACCACCATCCTCTGTTTGAACACCTCTTGCCCAAAGTTCTGAGTTGACTGGCCATCTGAGTCATGGACAGGTCGGGGCATGGTGGTGAGGTTTGCCATGTTGTTTCGGTTCATTTCTTATAGTAGACGCACACGCTGTTGCAACGAGGCCCAGTGGATTATGGAGATAATGGTCAAGATTATGATTATCTACTATTTAGCAAGTCACAACTGGTAGACTTGGAGGACCTCGGAACTCCTGAAAGTCACGTCCAAACAAATGGTGGCAAAGTTTACTGACTTTCCCACAGTTTACAGTCAGTGACTGTGACTCCTGTTCACTGACCCGCAGAACACTGCAGGGATCTGCATTAGATGAAATTCGCACTCTCAATCGTCCAAACAGACCACTTGCTTATGGAGTAAGTCATCATCACCTTTTGTTACATAATTTTTGGTTGGATCCACCACATTATGAGGATCACCGGGTGCCTCAGTTTGTTCCGCATATTGATGCACATGCCCCAGCTCCTCCTTATCTGATTAGACCAGCTACTCCACCACCAGTGGATGAAGTAGTTATTCCACCCCTTCCTATCAGGATGCCTCAAGGGCATATCACTGAGGAAGAGATGGACCGGGCCCTTTGGCCTTTTCTAAACCTGCTACTTGTAGCTGGGAGAAGGGCTGATAACATACCAGAACCACGGAATGGCCACTCCATTCACCAACCAAACCCCCACCAATACCGCTGTGTTCCAGTTCCAGAACCTTGGAACCCTCCCTGAGGTCCACAGGAACAAGATCATGGTGATTGGCAGGCCAGAACTCCTGGTTTGCTATGCTGAGGAGGATTGTCGGGCAGAAATGCTCAACTCTGGTCTCACCAGTTGACAGGCATGCGTTGTTAGGATTACCAGAGAAGACCTCAGGTTTCCCCCTAAAACAGGGTTACAAAGCAGGGACTTTCTTTTTACAGTATATGACAACGAATCTTTGGTTTCCATTCTCAAAGGGAACAGTTTTCCCATTTGCTTTGGCTCACATGAAGAAGAGGAACATGTAAACTCTACTTTTCCCATTCTCTTACACCATGAGGGGTATGAGTACTTTCCATGGTATGAACAAAGGTTTTATCCTGCATTCGCTAGACCAGAGGTAGATATCAATCAGATCTGAGACCTGAATGAGCTCGCCCCTCTTCCCTTAGAAGACAATGCTGTTTCTCATGAGGACAGTGTTGCATGGGAACTAGAGGTGCATGAATGGAAGTTGGGTGCATTCTTCAACACTTGGTGGGATAATCCTAATATCAAGTGTTACTATGCAGAGCTAAATAAGGTCTGGAGGCAGGCATTTTATAACTCTTTTGATCTTCATATTTCTTTTATTTCAAATCTGGCTGTAGCTGAAGCCAAGGACCAGCTATGACGCAAGAGCAGAGGTTCATTCCTGCAAGCAGCGCATAGAAGAACTCCAAGCAGAGAATGCCCAACTGGCAGAGGAACGACTTGCGGGCAAGGAATAGATTCCTCAACCATAGGTTGCAGGGAAAGGCAGACAAAGAGTCATCCACCCTGTGGACAGACCTCATCAGAGGAGGCCCCAATTGGAGCCAAGTCCTCCTGCACCCCCTGTACCCGCTCCCAGAGGTCCTAGGTGTTCCTTACATCTGCGATGTGCCATTCAGCACTAAGCCCTCTGTAAAGAGGCATTACCCAGATCAAGTAGAAGAATTGAATTTTCTTTTTTTTAAAGAATACAATTGTTAATCCTTTCAATCAGTGTACTTGGGAATATTATTGGGTGTCAAATACATGTCTTGACAATTACCATTATTTTCCTGACAACATAGATTTCAATCTATTGGAACAACAAGTATCTTTGGATCTTCTGCCATTCTCTTGGCTTGAAGGACAAAAGGAAATTCCAGGTTTTACTGAACCTTGGGTCCTTATGTCAGAAATTTCTGCCATACCTACTCTGCCCATTTTTACTTCTATCTCCACTGTATTGTCATCTGACACCATCATTGACTATCTTTTTCTGAACATCATCTAGTAGCCATGTCAAAATCTGAATCTGGAATCACCAAGAACATCCTTACACTCACTGGCACAGATAACTATACTGCCTGGTTGGAATCCATTAATGCTTATCTCGCTACCCTTAAAGTGGCTCGGATTGCATCTGGACATATCCCACAGGACAAGGATTAACCAATGAGCAAAGGGAAGCTTGGCTTGATTCTAATTTACAGGCACAAGGACTCATCACTTTATATGTTAAAGATCATCTACGAACTGCCATTGTAAAAACCTATGACACAAACCACTCCTTGCTTGTAAAAGGGAGCTTGGACACTCTCAAAGCCCTTTATGCACCAACTGGCCCAACTGGCCCGTTCCATCTCTTTCGTCAAGCTATCTGATGGCAAATGAACCCAGGACAGGATCCATCAGGACAGATTGCAGAGTTGGAGTCCTTATTCTCCCAACTAATTGCAACTCATTAGCAAAACAGTCAAGTTCGCACAGTGGTACAGTGAGTACAGTGCATTACAGTAATTACAGGCAAAAAAATTATTGTCTATATGGTAAATTAATTCACTTTTAAGAATATTTTATGTCACTGTACAGTGGGGGACCTTACTGTAGACACTGTAGCACTGTAGGTGGCTGTACAGCACTACACAGTTAGTTGACAATTTGCTGATGCTGGACTAAATTTCCCAGATAACCCCCAGGCTATGATCCTATGTGCTGGACTTCTGGACTCTATGAGTACCATGGTATCCACCGCAGTTCATACCATACAAACTACTGATTTCAAACTGTTAAAAATCATTCCAATGATCTTAGCAGAATCAACATGTCGCCAGGATACCTCTAATAGAATCTTGATGACTCAACCCCAAGGAAACAACACAGGGAATCGCACTGGCAAGAAGAAGGAGCATTGCAAGATTTGTCACAGTTTGTGGCACATGACTGAAAAGCACACCTTCTCCATTCAAGGCCAGTAGCATTCACAGCCCCAGAACTCTCTAGGGCAGCAGAAGAATAGCCAGGGGAAGCATAAAGCTCCAAATCTGGCTGTTCCCTGACAGAATCATTTCCAAAAGGGAAAAGGAGGGGCTCATGCTCATGAGGCCACTCATGTGGCAGACACGGTTTCCATGGTCATTGATATTTCTAATTCTGATTCTGACCAGACAGTTAAATGTTTAACTCAACAGGTTGTGGCTCTTAGGACTTCTGATCCTGAAGAAGAGCGCCTTGGTTGGGTTGAAGGTAGTGATGGCGAACAACCCATCACAAAAATACCTCACATTTCTAATCAATCCTTTTGAGGAGGGGTCCTCTAAATCCACTCCGCAGCTTGAGGTACCAACCAGCAGGCAGAACTTGAAGAAGAAGAAGAAGTGGGTGAAGGATGTGTTTGTTTCATTCAGGCTATGGTTTTAATGGGAATCCAGATTGGGATCCAATCACGGGGGAGTGGAAATCTGGTGTTGCTACAGGTCATCTCCTGGATTGGAATGACTCACATGACAATGACTCGGGCTAGTTTGATCCTACATACTTCCAAAGTAATGAATACGATGGATATGGTTCTTGCTATGTTGTGAGTGATTCTAAGAAATCTGAGTATTGGGATAAATGGATGGTGGATTCTGGTTGTTCCAACCACCTGACTCCTTTCCTGGATGATTTCTCCTCATGGCAGGACAACAAAAGGATGTGTCAAGTTGCTGATGGTTCTCTGGTTCCTATGTATGGACCAGGAACAGTGGTGCTATGACATTTCAATGGTAAACAGGAATGAACTGTGGTTCTTATAGGAGATTGGTATGCTCCTGAAATCAAGCATCAGTTGCTATCCATTGTGGGTCTGGTTTCCCAAGGATTTCAATGCACTATTGGTACCACCACCCAGGTTCAGGACATGCAAGGTCATTTGATATTGCAGGGTTATCCTGCATCAGATCATAACAAGCTTCATTGGATACATACTTCTGCAGTCTTGCCATCTGTTACTTGTCTTGCCTTGTCTGGGAAAGATTACCATCTTTTGTGGCATCTCTGATTTGGACACTGTTCTGATAATGTGTTCCATCTTGGATCCTCCTTTGTTGATGGACTACCTTCTGTTTCCACTAAGGTTTCTACTGCCTCTTGTCGAGGTTGTCAGCTTGGTAAGGTGCATCAATGCCCCATTTCTATTTCCTCTTCCAGGTCCTCTACACCCCTTGCTTTAGTCCACATGGACTTATGCGAGTTTCCTACTCACTCTCATGTTGGGAAGCACTGGATGATGACCTTCCTGGATGATTTTAGTGGTTATGCTTCCATTGTTTGCCTGGCAAAGAAGTCTGATGCTGCATCTGCTTTTCAGGACTGGGTTTCCTAGGCAGAGCAGCACTCTGGAAAACTTTTGCTTCGGCTCCATTCGGACCAAGGGGGAGAATATATGGCTTCTGATCTACAGTGTTTCTTTATTGAACATGGCATTGAACATCAGAAGACTGTTCCTCATAACCCTCAGCAGAATGGTCGTGCTGAATATTTCAATCGCACTATATTGGAAAAGGCTGAAGCCATGAAACATCATGCTTGCCTTTCACCTACTTTTGGTAGGATGCTGTTGAAACTGCACTGCACATTTATAATTGCCAACCAATGAGACGATTGCAATGGAAACCACCCATCACATTATGGAATGGAAAGAAACTGGATGTTTCTTGCTTCCATGTTTTTGGAACTCAAGCTTATGTGTTCATACTGAAGGACATTTGGGACAACAAGTTATCACCGAAATTTGAGGCTATGACCTTCATAGGATATGAACAGGAAACAAAAGGATATCATTTCTGGTTACCAAAATGACAGAAAGTAATCATCTCCTCCACTGCCACTTTTGATGAAAAAGTCTTTCCACATTGTCCTGATAATAGATCAGACAAACTTCCTATTCAAAACAACATCCAACAGCTGGATGACCTTGAAGATACATCAGACGAAGATGATGATTTTCTCCTACAACAAGATGAACAGGCTGAAAAACCAAATGGTAATAGGCCAGTTCCCCAACAACTGCCGAGGATACCAACCCTGGAGCCCCAGTAGCCTCCAGAACCTCAAAGAGGTCATCAACCTCCTTTGGATCCTCCACGGCAGCAGAGACCACCAAAATCTGCAGTTCCACCTAGAGCACCTTGTCCACTCCACCTCCAAATTGGAATCATCTGAGAGGCGAGTTTGATTATCAACGATCCACATGGGTATGATAACCTGTTGTTAGACCTGATTCCATTTATGGTGTCAAGTCTCCAGTGGAGATCGAAAATGCAATCAGGAATGAAAGAGATTTTGTTCATAATATAATGGAACAAGGAAGAGGGGGAGTTCCTCCACCACCTCAACCTTGTTCACCTACACCTGATGTTCAGATGCAGGAGGAGCCATATTCACATGAGCTTCCATTACCTGATGAGCACATTGACGATGATGATCTCACAGTTAACTTTTCAAATGTGTTCATGACTAAGATCATGGCACACGCTTTTGATGCCAAAGATGTTCCTACACACTATAAGGACATCAACAAATTATCAGCTGATGAGCAAGCTGAATGGCGAAAAGCAACTGATGAGGAAATAAGCTCTCTCTAGGAATGAAATGTATGGGAACTTGTTGATCTTCCCAAAGGTCGATGGGTATTCACTGTTAAAAGTGATAGTCACAAAAAGGCTCACTTCGTCACTAAAGGATTTACTCAAATCCATGGCATTGATTTCAAAGAAATCTTCTCTCCAGTTGCATGTTTTGAGACTGTCAGACTACTTCTATCTCTTGCTGCTATGAAAGACTGGGATATCAAGGCTCTCAATGTTAAAACAGCTTTCTTATATGGCAAACTCGAGGAGGAGTTATTCATGGAACAACCAGAAGGTTATCTTGTTAAAGGCCAGGAAAACAAAGTTTGTTGTCTTCTCAGAGCCATCTATGGCTTGAAAGAGACATCTTTGTAATGGAACAAAGAACTACATAAATCTTTATTGGGTTTAGGTTTTACCAGATCAAAAGCTGATCCTGGTGTCTATTTTTTGTTCTCAGGAGAAGATGTGATCATTGCTGTCATCTATGTTGATGATGCACTCTTTGTGGGTTCTAACCCTAAACTCCTCCAAGGAAAGAAGAAATCCTTTATGAAGATTTGGGAATGTCGAGATCTTGGACCTGCAACAGAGTATCTGGGAATGTGCATTACTCGTAATCACAAAAACCAAACTCTAATCTTAGACCAAATCAATTATGCTAAAAAGGTAGTAGAGCGTTTTCAAATGGAGAATGCAAAACCATGTTGCACTCCATTACTGGCAGGTTATAACCCTCGAATCATGCTACATGAATCACCACATGATCACTGCTCACAGTACCAATCTGTCATTGGTTCTCTCCTATACATTATGCTAGGAACTCAACCAGATCTTGCCTTTGCTGTTATCAGGGTATCATAGTTCTCTGCAAATTCATCTGAGGATCATTTAAACTCTGCACTATACATTGTATGATACTTGGCTTCCACCAAGGATCTTGCATTGGTTTTTAATGGGTCAAAGTCATCTGGACTTTTGGCGTTCTCAGATTCAGATTGGGCAGCTGATCTTGAAACCAGATGATCTACTACAGGCACAGTCATCTTTCTTGCAGATGGTCCAGTATCTTGGGTGTCTAAAAGACAAAAGACAATAGCTCTTTCCAGTACTGAAGCAGAATATATGGCAATGTCAGATACTGCTCGACAGATATCTTGGATCAAGTCCTTATTTCATGAAATTGGATTCTCCTTACCACAGGTTCCACTTTTCATAGATAATCAAGGTGCTATATTTCTCGCAAGTAATCCCACTCAGGAATGTTGTACCAAACACATTGAAGTCCAACATCATTGCATTCAGGAATGTGTAGAAGAACACAAGAAGATAGAACTCTTCTATGTTCCAACCCAAGAGCAACTTGCAGATCTTTTTACCAAGAATCTACCAGCAGATCATCTTGAATCATTATGCATGGGAGTTAAACTCTTGACTTACAAATCATCTCCATGAGAAGGAGTGTTGAGAATCAGTGACTAAGGTCTAGCCTTCTCATCTTCTTATCAATGGTCTAGACTCTTATCTCTGATATGACATGTTGATGGATGATTACTCATACTTAGTAAGACTGGCTGATAGCTTACCTATCATGTCTTGGCATATGTCATACTTGCTGACATATTCTTCCATGTTGTTCCATAGTGTTCTATGGTATGACTT
>JBBPJO010000474.1:0-11602 GCA_038088815.1 Boletus nobilissimus | reverse complement strand
CAGGTCTTGTGCCAATCATAAGATACAGCAATGATCCGATCACCTGTTGGAATCGCGTCCGAAGTTCCGGTTGGACAGGGAGATCATTCTTCTCTGGGTAATAACCCTGAGGGAGAGGGGTGTTGGCAATTTTTGCGTTAGTCATTCCGCATCGCTCTATGACTTTGTTGAGGTATTCTCGCTGGTCTATCTTAATAGTTTGACCGTCTCGACGTATATTCATTCTTAGGAATTCGTGTGTTTCTCCTAAGTCGCGACAGTCCCATTTCTTCATGAATGTAGCTTTAACCTTATCTACAAAGGCTTTGTTGGGGCCGCAGAAGATGGCATTGTCTACGTAGATAATCGCTAGGACGAGCTCTCTGCCCTTGCGATAGATGAACAGGCCAGCATCTGTTTTAAGATGCGTGAAGCCAAGTTCTTTCATGGATTTGTCGAGTTCGTGCCACCAAGCTAATCCTGCTTGTTTTAGGCCATATAAGGTGCGTAGTAGTCTCAAGACTTTTCCCTTTAGATGAGCGGGCATAAAGCCTTCAGGGAATTCCATGTATAACTCTTCGTCCAGTTTGCCATAGAGGTAGGCGGATCGGACGTTGAGACCAGTGATATACCAGTTTTCAATTGCTGAGAGGGCGAGCATGCACCGCACTGTCTCAAAGCGTACGACAGGGGAGAATATCTGATCGAAATCAATCCCTTCTACTTGGGAGAAGCCCTTGGCTACAAGGCGGGCTTTCTTTCTACCGTCGGTTTTTACATCAAAGACCCATCGATTCTTTATGATCTTTCTATTTGTGGGTCGATCCACGATTTCATAGACTTTTCGGTCTTTGAGTATCTGTAATTCATCGTGGCAGGCTTTACGCCAAAGGGTTTGTTCATCGGTTGGTAGCTTAAGGATGTCGCGGTATGTCCATTCGCGGTAGTTAACGTTTGAATGTTCTATTTCCAACAGAAAGGCACGGCTGCAGAGGTATGAAACCAAAGCGTCTCCCCCTTCCCTGGTGATGCGCTCAATGTCATCTTCCGACGGAGTCAGGGACGGAGGCAGTCCTCCAGGGACAACGGGTGAATCCGAAGGTCCAGCCGGTGCTTCTCCCACAAGTTTGCGCCAATCAGAGGCGCACTCAATATCCTGAATCTGCCGGACAGGGTCACGGCATTCACCATACATGTTACCGGGCCAAAGAGGGGCACGACGGTCATGTTGTGGTCGTTGAGGACGAGCAGGAGGGGCAGGTGGCTGACGGCGAGGAGGGGTTACGGGTGGTGCCGGCGGTGGAGTACTGTAGGTACTCGCGCAGGAGGTGGAGTGGGTGCCCTTGCAGGGGGTAGAGTGACAGGTCGACGAAGGGGTGACTCAGGGGGAGCGGGGACCGCATCATCCCCATTGTCGGGGTAGTCAGATTCAGGGTCAGAGGACCCGTCATCATGTGTGTGTGGTTTGGGCCGATGGTTAATTGGCCAATGTGGCTGCGCCTTAGAGCATCTCGGGAAGAGATTCTCATCGAAGATGGCGTGTGCCGATGTATGCAGCGCGTTATTAGGGCGCATGAATAGATAGTTTGAATCACTACCGGCGGATACACCCAGGTAGATCATCAATTGCGACTTCGTTTGTAACTTTCCGCCGCATGTTTCGACAGGAATGTGGACATAGGTGCCACAGCCAAAGACTCGAAGATGCGAGAAAGTGGGCTTTTGGCCCGTAAGCATTTCGGCTGGCGTTTTCCATTGTAAACGGGCAGATGGGGTGCAATTGTACACGTGTAATGCGTGCATTACCGCGAACTCCCAGTAAGAGTCAGGCAGGCAAGCCTGTAGTCGCATGGGTTGTGCCTTGTCCATGATGGTACGGATGAGGTGTTCCGCACGCCCGTTTTGCTGGTGAGCATAGGGGGCGGATTGTTGAATGTTTATGCCATTATCGCGCATGTACTCAGTGAAAGCTTTGGAGGTGTATTCTCCCCCTGCATCAGAGCGCCAGTGTTTTATGGTGGCGTTGAACTGAGTACGCACATAGGCGTGGAACTGTTTCGTGGCACGGAGGGTCTGATCCTTAGTTTTTATTAGAATCACCCATGCCATAGATGTGAAATCATCATAGAAGACGACGGCGTACTTGTACTTATGGTACGATTATATTTCAAACGATTTTAAATCAGAATGAACTAACTCAAAGGGAGCGCTTGCGCGCTTCTCGCTATGAGGAAAAGTACGGTTGGGCTGCTTGCCCAATTCACAACCAGGACAGATGGGAATGTTAGACGGTATGTCAACATCCGGGAAGTCCTTTATGTGCTTCTTGGCTGCGCGGAGCACTTCACGCGAGGGGTGGCCTAAACAGCGATGTAAGAGATCGTAGTCGACCGCGGTAAGCGACGCTAGATCTGAGTGTGGTCGAGCTATAGGGGCTCAGAGCCAATAGAGGGTGTCTCCATGTGAGTGGAAACTTAGAATTGTCTTCCGCAGACATCTGTCGAATATATCAATGTGATTGTCGTGAGTTTTGACGGTGATACACCTGTCAGTGAGGAGGGTGCCCATGGAAATGAGCTTTACATTGCACGTAGGCATGTAAATGACTGGCGATAACCGCACGAGTCTGTCTTGGAAGCGTATGATAGCGGTTCCTTGACCAATGATGTTGGCACGTCCATTCGCGGTCTGGGAGTACCTAGGTGTTTTAAACTCCTGGTATTCGACCAAATCGTTCAGGTCGTTAGTGTAATGTGCCGAAGCACCGGAGTCGAGAAGCCACATATCAGGTGGTAAGATGTCATCGTCGGTTGCCCTTTGTTTTCCTTTACTTTTGCTGGTCTGGTTCTCACAGTTGTCACACATGGCGAGAGGGAACACAGCAGTAGATTTAATGTCCATGCTATCTACTACAGGTATTCGGACAGTATAACTACGAATGATCTGAGGCGAAAATATCCGCGCGTCAGTACCTGCGAGAGATGGACAAAGGAAATCGGGGACTGACCAATTGAGGGCATCGTTGAAGAACCGCTCCACATAGTCATCAACCTCCATTTCATTCCCAAGACTCACGACGTCCTCGTCATCCAAATCGGAGGTAATCTCAACGATTCGGGGGGTTTCCATGCGCTCTATGAGAGAGGGCGTGGAGGGACCGGCATGGTGGCGAGGGAGGGTGCGAGCACCGAAGGGGCCATCTTCATTGAATGCTGAGTGTTGGCGAATGTGACGGCGGGAGGCGACAGGTTCAAGGGTGTGAACCACCTGAGGAGTGGGGGTTGCCCCAATGCGGCGGGCGAGGGAGATGGCCTTTTGGGCCTGAGGGAAGGCGGGAGACCCGTAGTGGGCGGCGCCAATGGTATGTGCGAGTGCACGGGGGTCGGAGACGAGTTTGGTGAAGTCGGGGCAAGCCGGGTCGAAGACCGCGGGCTCGTGGAGGAAGTTCGCAAATGCGAACGAGGCGGAGGATGCTTTGGCGGCAGCAGCCACACGGTCCTTGCGCTTCTTCTCCCCTTCTTCAGAGCGTTTGCCCTGTTGTCGCTTCTTTCCCTTCCCCTTCTCCTCATCCTTCTTCTCGGTGGAGGTCTCCTCCTTCTTCTTCTGCTGGTTGTTGAAGGAGGGGTCGCCTTGTTGGCGACGGACATTCGAGAACTTGTTTGCCTGAGGGCGCGGCAGAGGACGGCGGGTGAGGTAGTGCTGCCAGGCAGCGGTGAGGACAGTCTCTAGCTCCGTCATGGAGAGGACTTTGTTCTTGGTGGGGTCGGCATTGATTTTGGCATTAAGCTGCTGGTGCAGCGTCTCCGCGTACTTCGGGAGCTTCGCGACAGTGATGAGGGCCTTGAGGTTATCAGGGACCTTGTGTTGGAGCAGCTCCAGCTGCGCGAATGAAGCGTTGAGCTTCGAGCAGGCGGGACCGGGGTGGTTGTTGTCGGGGAAGGTAATCCCCAACATGTTCTTCCACTTGGTATAGGTGGAGGCGAGGGACGCTTTGTTGTATTGGGCTTTTAGGGAGTCCCAAAGGGACTTGGCAGTGCCCATGGAGAGGACACGGGAGAGGATAGAGGGTTCGAGGCGGAGACGGATGGAACCGAGAGCCTGGTTGTCGTTGTGGTCCCACTTCTCCTGGGCATCAGGGTCAGTGTCGGCGGGGCGAGACTTGTGGTACATCTTTTGCCAGTAGCCCATGGCACGCAGGGCGGCTTCCATCTCCTGGGCCCAATGCTGGTAGTTGGTGCCATTGAGCTTGGTAATAGTGGCGAAGACGGCTTGAGACATGTCGATAGTAGGTTCTGTTGAGATGACATGTCAGCATGGTTACCAGTGAAGGGAGCGAGTAAAAATGTTCGCATCGCTGAACATCAGAGCTCGTAGAATGTAGGGTCATAGCGACCCCCTACTTCTAGAGTCTGGTGGCGTTTACACCTTGAGCGTTGCTGCATCAAGGTGTGTCCGGCATTGCCGCACAGGACAGCCAATGTCCAAGGTGTTCACCTAGAGCAGTGACGGTGTTTCCGCACAGTCAGAGCTCGGGGCTCATAACCTGTTGCAATAGCGGGGATCCGGTGTACACACCAGGATCCTGAGGATCTACTGTAGGGTACTTACCTTTGGACTGGAGAGAGTTACTCAGAGATGATAGCGGTAGCGGATCAAGAGAGTATTATTGATATTCAGACTCAGCAGAGTCTTATATACACTTTGTAATGATTACTTAATATAGGTCACGTGACTGTAAGTACGTGTCCTTTCAACAGAACATTCAAATGTTAACTACCGCGAATGGACATACCGCGACATACTTAAGCTGCCAACCGATGAACAAGCCCTTTGGCGTAAAGCCTGCCATGATGAGTTACAGATACTCAAAGACCGCAAAGTCTATGAAATCGTGGATCGACCCGCAAATAGAAAGATTATAAAAAATCGATGGGTCTTTGATGTAAAAACCGACGGTAGAAAGAAAGCCCGCCTTGTAGCAAAGGGCTTCTCCCAAGTAGAAGGGATTGATTTTGATCAAATATTCTCCCCTGTCGTACGCTTTGAGACAGTGCGGTGCATGCTCGCCCTCTCAGCAATTGAAAACTGGTACATTACTGGTCTCAACGTCCGATCCGCCTACCTCTATGGAAAATTGGACGAAGAGTTATACATGGAATTCCCTGAAGGCTTTATGCCTGCTTATTTAAAGGGAAAAGTCTTGAGATTACTACGCGCCTTATATGGCCTAAAACAAGCAGGATTAGCTTGGTGGCACGAACTCGACAAATCCATGAAAGAACTCGGCTTCACGCGTCTTAAAACAGATGCTGGCCTGTTCATCTATCGCAAGGGCAAAGAGCTCGTCCTAGCGATCATCTATGTAGACAATGCCATCTTCTGCGGACCAAACAAAGCCTTTGTAGATAAGGTTAAGGCCGCATTTATGAAGAAATGGGACTGTCGTGACTTAGGAGAAACTCGCGAATTCCTAAGAATGAACATACGTCGAGATGGTCAAACTATTAAGATAGACCAGTGAGAATACCTCGACAAAGTCATAGAGTGATGCGGAATGACTAACGCAAAAATTACCAACACCCCTCTCCCTCAGGGTTATTACCCAGAGAAGAATGATCTCCCTGTCCAACCGGAACTTCGGACGCGATTCCAACAGGTGATCGGATCATTGCTGTATCTCATGATCGGCACAAGACCTGACATTTCATATGCGGTTACCCAACTCGCCCGCATGTCAGCAAACCCATCAGAAGAGCATCTGAATAAAGCTCTATACATTTGCCAGTATCTACTCGGTACCCGAGACTACTCTCTCGTATATCATGGCAAAACCGGGAAAGGTATCATCGCCTGCACCGACTCTGATTGGGGACAAGACAAAGTCACGTCTCACTCGCAAACAGGTTTCTACCTGAAATTCGCGGATGGTGTGTTCTTGTGGAACTCACACCTTCAAAAGAGCACTGCTCTGTCTTCTACAGAAGCTGAGTACATGGCCTTGAGCGACTGCACGTGCCAGGCTATCTGGATTCATCAGATGATGGAAGAACTTGGCTATCGCCTTGGTCCCATCCCCGTTTGTGGTGACAATCAAGGATCGCTCTTTATTGTGCAAAATCCTGTCACCGAAAAACGTTCCAAACACATCCACATCCCCTACCACTTTGTGTGCGATGCTGTGATGCTCTGGAAGCAAGTAGAGCTACTCTACATCCCAGGGACTGACAACCCTGTGGATATGTTCACAAAGAACCTTGGACATGTCAAGTTCAAGGAGTTCCACTCTCAGCTCGGTTTGGAATTCAACTCGCCATCTTAGATCGCGCGGACATTTACTTTTTACTTTATAACTTCTCACTTTTATATCTACGTATCTACCGCATACTAGACAAGGGGGAGTGTTGAAAGGACACATACTTACAGTCACGTGACCTATATTAAGTAATCATTACAAAGCGTATATAAAACTCAGCTGAGTCTGAATATGAATATACTCTCTTGATCCGCTGCTGCTATCATCTCTGAGTAACTCTCTCCAGTCCAAAGGTAAGTACCCTACAGTAGATCCTTGGGATCCTGGTGTGTACACCGGATCCCCGCTATTGCAACAACCAGATCATCAAAGGCGCCTTCAAGGACCATTTTGTGGAGTGGGTTGAGCAGTATATTTGTGCAGTCTATGGTGGGGATGCTGATGCGGTTCTAGATGACATAGACCGTTGGTAGGTTGAACCTTTCACCCTTCTAGCCCAAGCTCACAATAGTACATTTTAGAATTGCTGCAGTAGTGCCCTTCTCTGGCCTGAGGCGATTCCCACAAGGACATCACTTCAAACAATGGACTGGTGACGATTCAAAGGTGTTAATGAAGGTAATTGCATTTACCATCACATTTGGAAGTGATAAACTAATTTGAACTAGGTTTACCTCCAGGCAATTGAGGGCCATGTTCCACGTGATGTAGTACATGCATTGCACTCCCTTCTCGAGTTTTGCTATCTCATTTGTCGCAATATCGTCACCAACACCACACTAGCTGCCATCAACAAGGCCCTGGAATGTTACCACCAATACCGTCAAATTTTTCACCCCGACATTGTGAAAACATTCTCGTTTCCTTGCCAACATGCAATGACTCATTACCCCAATCTCATACATCTCTTTGGTGCCCCAAACGGACTTTGTTCCTCCATCACAGAGTCAAAGCACATCAAAGCAGTCAAGCAGCCATACAGACAATTGAACCATCATAACGCTCTTGGGCAAATGCTGATCATTAACCAGCGACTGGATAAGCTGGCACGGTGTCGTGTCGACTTCAAACAGCAGGGGATGCTAGATGGATCATGTGTCTCACACATTTCACAGGTTTTAGGTAGGTCATCATTTCTTATTGCATTTATCTGCTGATGCCCAGGTTCACAGCAAATGCAAATGAGGCTGATGCGAATCATGTGCGGCCAATGCAGGGCAATCCCAACCCTCCTGATAACGTTGCTCAGGCACAGGAGTGCTACAAGGATGGCTGTGCTGTGGACAAACCAACTCACATGGATGTGCAGGTCAAACTTGCTCGCACTGTTCATAAGTACAGCATTCATCTTGCATATATTTGGCTTCTTATAATTCTTACAGAGCAAAAGTGCGCGTGAACAGTAATAGAACTCAGCATCGAGCTCAATATACCACAATTATGCGAGCTTATCTGGCGGTTCCTATTCGAAATGGTGAATCCTGATGATTCCCACAACCTCGTCGATGTACCCCTCCACGAGTGCCCCATGTATGATGGAAAAGTCAAGGTTTTCAATGTGACATCCGCTACCTTTTTTGCCCCTAGTGATATCAGTGGGGTTGGTGGGATGCAGCGCAAGATCATCTGATCCAACCCATCATGGAGGCATGGTGCTCCACAACTGGACTGCACATTTGTAAACACCAATCCTAATATCCAGGGAATGTGAGGGATGGATGTTGTACACATCCATGCCTTTTTCTCCTTCAAAACTCGAGATGGAGAATACTACCCTTGCGCCATCGTCCGATGGTTCGTCTCTTGGACAAGCCCGATGAAGATATGGGGATGTGGATTGTGTGGCCAAGCTACAATGCTTGTCATCAGCCTGACATTTCAGTGATCCATGTCGACACCATTCACCGCACTGCTCATCTTACATACTGTATACTGGTGTATGGCACTCAGGAAATCTCCCCCCAAAATTGGACCACACCATTCCTACAACATCTTCCGTGCTTATTATGTGAATAAATATGCTGACCACCATGCATTTGAGATTGCCTTGTAGTTCAACCCTTTGCCTAGCTCATCGTTAAAGGTATGTTCCATTTCTGAGTATGCCTTGGCATTGGTCTTATTCTTATTGATTAGGGTGCTGTCCCGCTCTCCTTATCCCCTGCCATACCCATCATCCAGTGTCCCATACCTGAATAGTTGGGACATGCAATGACTTTTACCCACCTCCATTACCCAACATCGAGTCCACCCCTCTGTCTTCTGTTGTCAAGGGAGCTCTATGTCAATTTCTATGTCTCTGCCATCCGTTGTCAAGAACAGGTGGCAACCTTGGAGCAGGAGCTCAACGTCGATTTCTATGTTTTTGCCAGTCAGCATCATGCTCAGCCCCATGCCATGTCTGCACCACTGCAAAGTTCCATGTCCATGTGCACACTCAACAGTCACCAAGTCAATCACACTCAAGGACAAGTTTGAGAACCTTAATGCTCAGTAAGTTCATGTCCCCTTCTTTTGCCCATGTCATTCACATGCTCACACGCTAGACAGTCTTGTTCAAGATGTTGCCCAAAAGACAGACGAGATCGTGGGCGATGGGACAATGACCAACTGTGACTATCTTGGCCCATGCCATTTACTCCGAGGGTGTCAAGAATGTCACTGTGGGTTGTAACCCTATGGACTCTCGTTGTGGGTCGCAAGCGGCTGTTGACCATGTCATTGAGTTCTTGTCTGCCAATACCAAGAAGGTGATGATGACTGCTGAGATTGCTCAAGTCGTGACCATCGCTGCCAATGGTGACACACATGTCGGCAACTTGATTGATGGGACAATGACTGCGACTGTCTTAGCCTGTGCCATTTACTCCGAGGGTGTCAAGAACATCACTGCAGGTTGTAACCCTATGGACTCTTATCAAGAAGGTGACAACAACTGCTGAGATTGCTCAAGTCACGACCATCTCTGCCAATGGTGACACACACATCAGCAACTTGATTGCCCAGGCCATGGAAAAAGTTGGCAAGAAGGGTGTCATCACCATTGAGGAGGGTCATACGATCGAAGACGAGATTGAGATCACCAAGAGCATGCGCTTCGACCGCAGTTTTACTTCATCATGGATGTCAGGGCACAAAAGGTCGAGTTTGAAAAGCCCTTCATCTTGTTGAGTGAAAAGAAGATTTCGGTATTGCAGACATTCTTCCTTCAGTGGCAGTGGCTGCACAATCATGTTGTCCTCTGGTGATCATTGCCAAGAATGTTAACGGAGAGGCATTGGCTGCCTGTATTCTCAACAAGTTGTGTGGCCAGCTCCAGGTTGTTGTCATCAAGGCACCTGGCTTTGGTGACAACTGCAAGTCAATTCTTGGTGACCTTGCCATTCTCACTGGCGGTACTGTCTTTACAGACAAACTCAACATCAAACTCGAAAAGGCTACGCCTAATCTCAGGCTTCTTGGGTCTACTGGTTCCATTACCATCACTGAGGATACAATTGTTCTCAATGGAGATGGTTCCAAGGATGCCATCCAGGCACATTGTGAACAGATTTGCACCCTTCTCGCTGATCCCACAACAAGCAAGTATGACAAGACTAAGCTGCAGGAGCATGGTTAGCCGAGTTGAGTGGTAGTGTTGCGGTCATCGAGATTGGCGGGACCAGTGAGGTCAAGGTCGGAGAGAAGAAATATTGCTATGATGATGCACTGAATGCTATGCGTGCTGCTGTCAAAGAGGGTATCCTTCCTGGAGGTGGTGTCACACTTCTCAAGGCATCATTGGCACTTGCGACCAACACACCTGGATCAATGAACCCACCATCCAAACCGGATGCTGAGATTGTTCCCACAGTCAACTTTGATCAGGACCTTGGCGTGAATATTACCCGCCGCTGGGCACTGATGTATACCGCATGGACCATTTTGTCCAACACAGACGAGGAGTCTTTGGTGATTGTTGGCATGCTATTGGGTCAGTATGGTAGTGCAGGCCAGTTCATGATGACACAAGCAAGGGTGGGACTCAGACATGATGGGGTACTACTGTGTTATTGGCGACTCTAACTTTATGATACTGTACTTTAATACTTTACTACTTTAGGAACTTGGAGTATAATGAATGAGTAGCACTTTTGCACTTTATGGACTTCGACAATTTTAGCTTGTAGTATTACTTAACAGGATTGTCAAAGTGCCTTAAAGTGATGTCAAGTGATGTGAGGATTTGCTGATGTCTTCAGAAGGCTCAAGGAATTGGTCGAGTGATGCTGGTTCCCCAGTGATGTGTTTACGACCTTTGAGCTCAGATATCAACTCAGAGACATCTTTTTCAGCAGTGACAAGCTATGGGGCGGGTTGACGTGCAGGAATGCAGATTTTTGGACCAGTGTGGGAGATGGCAACTTGAGCCAACTTCTCGACTGCAGTGCTGGCCATGTCTGAGTCCCCTTCGGCATCCATAACGGCCTTGAAGGCTGGTCGCCAATCTGCATCATCATATTGAGTGCTGAGAACTTCTTGGACTTGCTTTTTGGCTTCTGGCAATGACATGTCTGAGGATGCAAATTCTCGGATGACCTTCCATGCTGCAGGGTCTCCATGTGGCAGAAATGACTCAGATGTTCTGCAACGGAAGGTTAGTTACTTGGGCTGTCTCATTTGAGCACTGACAAGAAGAAATTTACCTTTGTATTTGTGTGTGGTTCCAGCAATGTCTGATGGTTGTTGATGATACCCAATTCCAGGCATGATGAGCCATCAGCATTCCTTCAAGAATGTTGATGTTGTAAATGTTGAGTTCATCCTGTTCGTCAAGGTCGATAGCAACCCGACAGAAGTTTTGGCGATAGAGTGCCTTGAAACAACGAATGATGCCAGTGTCACAAGGTTGTACAAATGATGTCATGTTTGGCTCAAAGAACTCGAGCTGTACATTTGTTGGCTGATAATTGACAACGTGCCCAGAAAAGTTGTCAACAAAAAGGCAAACATGGCAGCTAGTGCAGCGCATCTTGAAATCAAATTTTTTAAGCCATCTATTAATTAATATATGAACCAGAATGTTCGGTGAGAGCCGTGAGACTGTGATATGCTTACTCTTTGAAGAGAAATCCTGTCATCCAGGCCTTCTTATTGTGGCGATAATAGAAGCCTCATTGCTCAGGGGTTTTCTTTGTGACTCGGAAGCACCAGGGCTGCCCATACCTCCCAATATAAATTGGCTCAATTTTTCACTGCCATCTGCATTACAGGCAAGACCAATAGTGATCCGGAACTTTTCCTTCTTTTTGCCACTCATTTGCTTAGTCGCAAGCCCACGATCAGGTGGTGCACTTAAGTAATGAGCCAACTTCCCAGTCAAAAGATAAG
>JBBPJO010000473.1:0-11613 GCA_038088815.1 Boletus nobilissimus | reverse complement strand
GACCAGGGCAGCACCATGAGCCAGGGCTGTACAGTCTGGACCATGGAACAATAGGTTTGAGAGAGCGCCCTTATATATGGTAGGCCCCTTCTAAATAAGGAAGTGGTGCGCAGCACCTCCAGTCATAATGAGTCACAAATGTATGACTCGATGCACAGCATAAGAGTCAGTACGAGTCATGAAGAGTCATGACAAGTCAGAGAATAAGGCTATGCTGCAGGCGGTGAAGTCCGAATAAGGCAACTGCGGCGGAATGGAAAGGAAGTCTAAATACAGGTATAGGTGGGGTGCTGGCAGAAAGGAATTGGGAGACGTATCTGGTATAATGGAGGATGACTCCATTACAAATACAACCGTGTACAGTGAAGAGAACAAGACTAGGAGTTGAGTGAACGAAAGATCAAAGGAACAATGTGTACCCCCTCAGTAAACCGTAACACGACCCACTGCATCCAAGGCTTCACAAAGTCACTGTCAAATCCTAATGTCGAGATTATCGAATGTCCATCCAGTTATCTGTCAGGACCAGTGAGTGATAGATGATATGTTGAAATACATCCAAAAACATACCAGTGATATCACAACGAGGGGAATCCCAATGTGATCTCGCATTTGAGCTCGGGCACCCTTGAATGACTGTATTGCACCATTGTTGTCACCGCACTCCATATGTGAATTTCTGAGGAGAGGATGCATGTATGCCTTCTGAAACTGTCAGTGACAATATTCACCGTGTGGTAGCATGTTGTACACATGCCTGAACCACATAGCAGATAGCCTGAGAGTTGGAGGACATCATAGCAATCAGGTCGTCTATGCGTGATATTGCATCAGGATATTCTCCGGCCATGAACATGATGATAGCCTAAGAAATATAAGCTGTTAAATGACAACCGAACATTGAAGACACAGACCTTGACAAGCAGCAGAAACGTAACATGAGATGGATGGAAGTGCTCAAATGCAATGTCACAGGCCCAATAGGCCTTGTCCTTTTCCCCTTTGCCAACATGGGCTACACTTTTTGCAATAAATGCGATGATGGATGGCTGAGTGTCAAGGGCCTTGCATAAAGGGGGGTCAGCACATGTCAGTGGTTGAGAGAGTAAAGCGATAAGCACCTTTTCAGCATCGATGAGGGCCACATCCCACTTTCCTAGACGAGTCTGCACGAGAGCTCGACTGGCAACTAGGTGATGAGTTGGACTGAGAGATTTGGAGATTGCTGCAGTCAGGAGAGTCTCTGCATTTTGGAGTTGATCGTGCTTCCACGAGTCCAACACAGCATCATTGATCAGAAAGTCAGGTTCCTGGAGAGTTGGGTGTGGTCTAGACAATGGAACTGACAGGTTTGATGCAACACCATCAACCTGGATGTCAGGTTCTTGGAGAGTGGGATGTAGAATTGACTGCTATGTGGAACAGTGATTGGAACCAGAATCCAATGAGACGAGACTTACAATGATATGAGATACAGGTATGATGCTGATTTTCCCATTCTTGCCACCAAATGTGAGAGATTGGTCATCGGGAGAGAATGCAATGGAGAATATGTCTTGAGGATGTTGAATGAGACCGAGTTGGGTGTGCATCGACATGTCCCAGAATGTGACGGTGTTCTTTATAGAGTAAGCAATGTATGTCCCATGTTGTGGCAAGGCAATGCACAAGGAGTAGTAGCTGTCAGGGACAAGCCATTCTGCAACTGCTGATCTGGTGGCTGCATCGAATTGCTTGATTGTGTTATTGGATACGACAAAGATGTGGTATTGAATCAGATGAGACCAGCGCTGAATTGTGGGACCACTTCTACCTTGATGTTGGTGGGTAAGCGGCCATTGTCGCTGTCCCAGACTTTAACAGAGGAGGAAATAGCTGTCACAATGTGATCCCCAGTCGGTGAGTATTTTGCTGCCCTTGTGTATTTTTGGTTGAGTGTTTGTACTTGTTTGTTGGATGTGATGTTCCAAACAATGACTTCACTGTAGTACGACGCCATGAGGAGTCTTGTTGAGTCAGGCAAGAAGTTGATGGCACGGATGTAGTCAATATCCTTGTGAGCTTGACGACTTGCTTATATGTCTTTGCATCCCAAACGGAGAGGGTGTCCTTGCCTGAATCTGACCCTGTTGTGATCCAGTTGCCATCGTTCAACACAGCGAGACAGAGACACTTGCTTGGGCCTGTCCTCAGCATTGCCATTTGTTTCCCATCCTCCACTCACCACACTCGAGTATCTCTGTCATGGCTGCTCACGATATACTTGCCATTCGGTGAGAATTCCACCGCCTGTAACTCACTATCAATGTCAATTTCGATAGACTGGGGATCTATTCCAATGCTCAGTGTACAGGCAACACCATCTTCCCAGCACACACCAGTCATTGTTGGTTCGATGTGACCTGCAGGAATGAAGTGGTTGGTTGTCCTTTAATCTGCGATACAGATCAGTGCCCATGCCATAATTGCCTTGTGTTTTCGGCACTTTTGCTGGGCTGAGTTTTCAACGCACAGCTGTGGGTTCATAAAGATGGCATGGCACTCAACCATGTTCAGCATGCATGTTGTGCCCTTCCTTCCCCGTTTGCGAGTAGGTTATTACCAATGACTCAGTCTATTTCTCCCAGACATACCAGACATGTAGCCACCCCCACAGGCACATTCGCACATGACTATCTATTTTTCTCCACCTGGCCACCAAACCTATCATCTACCCTATATTGCAATATGAGGACAATTAATGACTACCCAGTCTATATTTCTCATTGGAGGTTTCGCTGCAAGTGATTGGCTCTTCTCGAAGCTATAAGGACATATCAGACTGAACATCAACTTCTGTTGCCCAGACAGTCACGTGTGACGATGGATGTAACCATCATCACACAATTTGACTTGGTCTCATTTACATATTCATTCTAATCCACTAGGAATAAAGCAGTCGCAGATCATGCTCTTGCCTTCTACCTTGACCACAGGGTTTCGGTACAGGTTTCAAAGTTTATGTATGACACCCAATGTGCTGTAGGGTTTGACAAGAATAACAAGCAACATAAACTTTGGGCTGCATTTGCAATCCCATGTCCATCAATGTGCACCATGTGCACACTGGTGATTAGGTCAGCCCGACAATGATGCAGCTGTGCATGTGGTTGCATATTCCAACAATTACCACTGAGATTCAGTTCATTGACTTGGATTCACTCAATACTTGTTGTAACATGGTGAAAGAGGTGACTGGATGCATGTGGAGAGCAAATAGGATGGTAAAAATTTCATCAACTTTTTTCACTGAATCCGTACAAAATATGCATTCAGTGAATCACTGAAAATAAGCAACTCTACTATCCACAGTGTAAATACCTATTCCATATAAGCAACAATGGTCGCTCTTTGGGATCATGTGCCATCAGGTTTCTCGCAAAACTCTTCAAGTTCAGGGATATGTCCTCTTTGCCAGACACACCTAGTAGGAAGAGAAGAACCAGCCCACAGGACCATTGGTCTGCCTTGATGGAGTACAATGTGCCGACAGTTGCTGGCTAGCTCTGTTGTACACATATGGCTATCAAGCATGTGAACAATAGCAAGTTCCAGTTTCTTATCACTATGCCAACATCCATACTGAGATGGGCCCCACTGAGTCCACCTGCACCACATCTAATTCAGACTCTGGAGTTAAAGGAATGGTAAGGATGGCAGGTAACTCATTCTTAACAAATTGCTGTTGCTCCCTTTTAAATGTTTGTTAAAGAAGCTGCTATTGACACCATTGGCATAGAACAGTGCCTGGGCCATCTGGAAAGGGGGGTTGGTGATCAACAGTAGACTATTCAGACTCTCCAAGCCCAGGTTCAGAAGGTCCAGGAGGCAGTGGTAAGAGCGCGATCCCAGGAACTCACCAACAACCTTTGGGGTGATTTGTAGAAGATGGAGGAGAGGTTGTCCACCAGGCTGGGGAAAGTGGACACCAGGCTGGAGAAAGTTGAAGACAGTATGAATCAGTTGGGGGATACCCAGGTAGGGTTTTTGGGAATATCCTGTTAAGTTAAGTAACAGCAGACTTGTAAGCTACTTCTAATGACAATATCACCCAGGTTGAAAGAGCCAGCTCGGGAGTGTGCCCAAGATGCTGAAGCCAGCGTCTAGCATGGTGCACCTCATACTGATCATTATCACCTTCACTCATACATCACTTTTTGTGTCACGACCTATGCTAGCATGACATCTGCTATGACTACAATCAATACAGCATGGCCTCTCTGGTGTAGAGTTTGGTTTGGTAGTTAGAGAGAGGTGCAAGTCGGAGGGACACGAAATGTGAATCATGGTCAGCTGGTGTTGTGTCACGAGGGTAGCTCATCTTTTCATAGGTCTGGTTTTGAGGATCCCTTAAGGGACCTTTTCGCCTGTGACGTTCTCGAATGAGTACTTAAAACTCTTGTTCAATGAAATGTATGTTGCGCTCAATCTTTTGTATTATATCCCTCATCGTGGGTGTCAGTAGTACCTGCACTGTCAATTTGTTGATATGGTATGATTTGCTACGACGAGATTGTGGTGCCAACATGACAAGGAGGGCCATGGATCACGATGATGCATTATGGACACCTCTATGGTAACAGACAATGGCAAGGGATGAGACTACATATACATAGGATGGCAAGTGAGCTGGAGTGTGGGCATTATTTGGAGGGGTGGTCATTGACCGTTATGCTTGAAATTGGAGTTGAGTGTTGTAGCCTGGGTACATGTTCACAGTCCAGGGAGGGACTTTATCAGCCTCGGGTGTAGCAATGGCATGTTGTCTGAGATGGGCAACGCTTTGGAAATGCGGGGTAATCTGAGGTTCGTAGAGGGCAGGCATTGCCGGATTCTCGAAAGAGACAGATGGTGGCATCTGAGCGATCATGGGATGCGTGGAAGGTTGAGCTCAAGGGAGTATTCGAGACATCTTCATATCAACAGAGTTCATGCTGCCAGCAGTCCATAAACGCCGCTGTTAACGAGCAGGTCAGCGGCCATAGCATCCTCAGGGTCATCCATGATCACCAGCATGGGACCAGAAAGCTCTTCATCTCCTTCATCAAAACCATCGAATTGGCCTTGGCCCTCATCTTCCTCTTCCCCCACAATGGTAGCGAGAACTTCAACTTCACCACTGAGTATCATGTTAAACCCAGTCATGCCATTTGTTGAGTTCTCACAAAGCACATTGGACCTGAGTTTGAGTATGTAATTCACATGGGCAACAGAAGAGTTTACAATGGCAGACTTCAATGGCTGGCAGATCTGAGAGAGATTTGGGAGTAAAGCGGCAAGGTCCTGAAAGCACAGATTAAACTGATCAGTGAGAAGTGGGATCAGAAACGGAACTTGTCAAGAATCTGCCATTTAGGGTTTCTCTGCATTGTCTCTTGACAGCATTGTGGATTGCACATTGCTTGGTGGTGTTAGCATGATGGCTAGGTTTCCTCTTTGACTGGGTAGGTTGGAGGAAGGAGACTGAGGTTGTGAACTATTTTGTGAATTGGACTGCTGGGAAAGCGCCATAGGCTAAGCATTTGGAGGGGGAACCGGTATGTTGGCAACAGACAAAAGGACAACTTGGGATACCGCATCTGCAACATCGCCTTCAAACACTTCCATTTGTCTCACGTTACCTTTCTCCTCCTTACCAAGGTCAGTATTTCCCCATCTTGGTTGCCTGTCGACCATTGATCGAGATCGCCCTTAAGCTATCACAGTGTTCATGGCTGGTGATCACATTGATGTGATATCCTGCCTAGACGACCTCATTGCTACAGTCTGCTTCAACCCAGTGTGTGATATGGTCCAGGCACACACATGTCGTGCAACCATGTGGCGAATATAACCACTGACACTTCCACCAGCATTACATCAGCATTACATGCATCTTCTGCTCAGAAGCTCACAAATGGAGTGTGGTGACCACAACTGTGCAATACATTCTTTTGAGCATGCACAAGCCCAAATGCCAGATGAAATCGGACAGCCCCTTTTTGTGATCTTACTAGGTGTATTGTGACCCATCAACATTGCTGACCACATCTCATAGATTACTGGATGGAAATTTGACAATCTCGACATTCAAATCCCACAGCATCTTTGTGAAACCCTGCTTGCTATGGGTCACATAAAGGATGTCTATTGTGGACACTCATGGGCACTCCGTGCTCAGAGGAAGATTTCTATGGAGTGTGGACGACGAGATCAACTTGAAACTAAATCCCCTGCGAATGGGTGACATCAAGAGACTAGGAGTTTTTGATGTAAAAGAACATTCAGTGATCATTGCGAGGCAATGGATCATTGTGACACACTGCCAGCAGTGGCAATGAGTATGGTGATTGAGAGACAAAGAGATTTGCATATATGAATAATGATGGTGATATATGAAGATGATTATGATGACGATGATGATGCATCCAGAGGGAGGGTAAAATTGCTGTCACGATTGTTGGTATCTCCTTTGATCCGCTTGACTTCTCCTATCCAGAGATGATACCATGGCAGTCATATGGCATCATCTATCCGGATGGTAGGCAATGAGATCTCAACATTGGAATCTCTGTGAACTGTCTTGCATGCAATCAAGCTGAGTGGGTGCATAGCAGACCATATTCAGACCATAATGATGTGAAGAAAACAGAGAGAGAGAGAGAGAGAGAGAAACACATCTCAGTTGAGCAAAACAAGGATGAGAAAGAGATGCACACTGCAAGCATTGACACAACGCTGACTATTCAACAAGAGGAATGAGGTGAGAGACCCTTTGAGAGAGAAAGGAAAAGACTTGGACACACACATTTGGGTCTCACCAGGAATGTTTTCCCATCTATCGCTGCATAGAACAAACTGTAGCTCATCGTCCGACACATATGTACGAACAGAGCATGTCCAATGAGTGCAAGCACCGAAAGCAAATCATGAGGCATAACTCACAGAAATGGCGATGAGCATTGCAGTGAAACTAGATCCACAGGTGTTAGAGATCATGGTGCATCATGTGATGGCATGCATTGACCAAAGAAAAGTGTGTTCATCTTACCTTGTCATAACTCCCATCTGCACAAAGACGACCATCATGCATTGTATTTGGTTTCCAGACCTACCCAAGTGTGTTGGTTGATCAACTCGACAGGATGCATACCTCTTGACTCCAGTATGTGCTTCACAGAGATAAAATATCATTGAGCCAGAGATGATAACAGCACATACAGCACTGGCACAGGCAACCGACACTGGAAAGTGCTAGAATGAAACAAATAGAGAACCACAATCATTCGCCCACATTCAGGTATGAGAAATGATGTACCAGATAGTGATGGTCGAACAGTGTCACCAACATGCCACTGATAATCCTGTTTCACCAGAATCAGAACATGGACACTCACAAAACATGTATGGCACAAACATACACAATGCCTGAGCATACTTTTAGTATCAATAGTAGCAGAACAGCATGAGCACCAGATGCATTCCAAGAGTAAAAAGAATTTACTTGCTCCAATAACTGATACCTGTCAGAAATGGAAATACCAAAAAAACTAAAAGGAAAACACTCACCCAGTTGAAATACAGAGATGGTAGCCTAGCAATCATAGCTGCATGAGTCTGTGGCTAGGAGGTAGCACACACCACCAGGCCCGTAACTATCTGATTGTTACCACTCACTGAGGGACCGTGTGAGAGGGAGGAGTAACAAGTTGACTACATAATCAACCTATCCACACTCTATAGCAGTAGAACCTATGCTGGTATGTGAGTCATGTGTTTTTGGCAATTCTGCTATTTAAAACCTCACATTTGAACGCCAAACATTATCACTATCTTTGAAAAAAAAATCAAAAGGCACATCATACTAAACAGTAATGTGATCTTGTACCAATAAGGGAACACGGGCCTGTTCCAGACCAAACCAGTCAGACGAAAGTTAAGTGAGAGACACACAGATTACTCACAAGGGATGGCCTGTATCATGTGTTCAAGTTCTTGAGTGGTCAACCAAACTTTTTTTTGAATGAGACCTACCAATTTGTGGTATTCTTGACCATACAAGCATTGGATATATTTTGATGGCAAGAAATCAATTCCTGCCTCACAGTCTCGAGCATGGTTGCTGTGTGAAGATGGTCAAGGGCTCTAAGGTGCAAGTCAGTGGACCTTGGCTTAGTGAAATCAGCGCAGACAGTCACAGGAGACCCAATACCTGAAGTTGATCAACATGTGGTCTGAAGGCGAGTTAGAAGAAAAGTACGCACTACTGTTTTCAGTAACCGGTGTTCATTGGGAAACCATTGAACATAGGCAATGCCTTGACCCAAGGTTATGCCCGCCAACCTATCCACAATTGAGAAGTAGTGTCATGGAACTAAACGCAGGCACTGACATAGTTCCCACCATGCAAGCTATTTGATTTTTACATGGTGAGATTATGCTTGTATGGATTGAAGTGTCTTGGACTTGCCTATTAACGACAGACCTGATTGTACTGCACTTGAAAACATCCGCTGCACAGCAAGATGGTGAGGATTTGCAGAACAGGATCAAATGCTCGCTCCACAAGGTCACTTAAATATCAAGGAAGCATACCTTAATGACCTTAATAAAAGGGACCACTTGAAATTGGTTTGAAATAGGCTCACCTCACCAGGTCCACTTCTTAGTAATGGATGGCAGTAGTGGTCCAGAGGAAAGCCTTGAATTTACAGCTTTGATACAGTTTCTGACTAAGCAACCCCCATCCAAGTTAAGTGATCATATTGGATCCAAAAACTGAATGCTGACGGAGTGACTCGGGGGCTGGTAAATAGATATGTTGACATATTTCCTTGCCAATCTGCATTTAGTAAACCCTGACCTAGACCTAATGTGGAGTCCCCATCGACTTACTGGCACTCTGAAACATGATGAGTCATGACTATGTCTCATTTTCTCCTCTGCCATACACTTTCCACCTGTTCTGTTCTCTGGGGTGTTTTCTTGCATACCCTTTCCACATGTCCTCATTGGTGTAAACAAATACTAGGAGACCCTAGTACCTACCCATCTGCCCACATTACACTCCCCTCATGTTCCCCTTGTCTCTCTATCCAGATGGTCTTATGCAGGTATGCAAACACTGCATTCCTTCTGGGTGTGTTCATTCTCTTCTTGCCCCATGGCTTGTTTTCATCTATTGATGGTCTTCCTTCAAGTTGCGCAACCTCTTTTGAACCGACCTTGGGTTGTGAATGGTATGCCAAGTCAGCAGTGGACAAATTAGGAAAGTAGAACCGATGTTCCCCTTCTTCCTTCCTTTTTAAGATTTCTGAATCGAACGCACCCATAGTTGTTCAGCAGCAGTGGACAAATTAGGAAGGTCATAGAACTTCAGACGTTCCCCTTCTTCCTCCCACTTGACGCAACCATGGGACCATGATTGTTCAATTGACTCTGAGCCAACACAGTGTTTCAACTTTGTCATTATTGTTGCAATGTTACTTATCATGATGCTTCATATGACTACAAGTCTAAAAGTCAAATCGGTGATATAGCAGTGGCTGGCATAGGAGGATGGTTGAAGGGGAAAAGAAGTGCATATCTCTTGCATTTGCTGTTAGTATTTTTGATACCCTCTCATCGCTCTCTCTCTTTATTAACAATCACTCATGCAGCCATGATGTTGGACCAATTGTATAACTGGCACACACACACTACTAGGTAAATACCCAAATACGTTAGTCCATTGTTCATGACAAGTTACTGAGTACTATTCCTTGATAGCCATCTTGCGTCATCTTGCCCATCATTATTCTCTCAACTCTGCATCATCATTCCCACCTGCACCCTCATCTCACAATTATGGGTTCTTTTCGTTACTTTACCCTTTGTTCTACCCCTGCTCCAAGTTTTGCTATTCAGTATTTAATTAATTACTATCTGGCTTAAGTTCAATACTCAAATAAAGCATATGAATGCATACATTAGGGTATTCTGGCTTGAAAAATAAACCTTGCTAGGAAACTCTAACCCCCAAAAGAATATTCTCCAGCATAGGGGTGAGATGTTCCACCACCCTATCTGCAATGCTATCAATGAGGGCCTCACTAATGGCATGATCTGTTGGGATTGTGGGCCCCTGGGGCTCTTGCTCAGGAACTTGAAGACCAGATGAGAGAGCTTGCTGGTATGGAAAACCCGCTCCTCCAGGCATGACATCACATCGCCTCTGCCAAGCGCTGCTGGCCTGTAGGAACATGGGGAGCACATCCTCCCCAGCGCCTGCTAGACTCTGCGTACTAAGACCATAAATCCAGTTCTCTGTGGCTCTTGAGTGACCCACTTGTAGTGCATCCACATCATCCTCTGCATCCTTTTCCATGAGGTCTTCCACTGAGCACTTGAACTTACGTTTCCATGCAGTCTGGATGTGTCGCCATGGATTGATGGTGAGTGGAAAGTGGATGTGAGGGAGGCTGAACTTTGTCATCACAGCAGATAAATCTTCAGAGGTAAACAGGCGGTCAAAGTTTACGAATAGGTGGTCCTGGTAGAGTTGATTAATGGTAGGGTCTTGGAAGCAGATGCAGGTGGCGATCTGGGCAAAAGGACAGGCAAGAACAAGGGACTGGATCAGAACATCACTTGTTACTGCATCCAGGTCATGCTGGGTAAGAGCAAATGTTTTATTATATTGACAGAGCAGGGAAACATGCCGTCCAAGGACCACCAGGTTACAGGTTGAGCGGGTCTGGGTATTGCAGAACAGCAGGGCAGTAAGTTCTGAACCTCTACCAGGAGAACCACTGAGCATCTCAGCCCTCAGCAAAAGCACCCTGTGAAGATCTGCATAGTCCCGTAGCCATTGCTGCAGTGCTGCCTGGTTCCACACTAGGCCTTCATCTTGATGCAGCATGAAATCTGAAAAGCCGGCTTGGCCATCCATAACGGCCTCAACCAGGCGGGTACGTGTTTGAAAGCATTCATTTCTGGGATCGGAGAGGAATGAGTACCCCACCTCCTTGTTGGTAAGGTTGTTGGCAATGTGGACGCCACCATACTCTAACCTCAAAGAGAGTCCCCTAAGCACCCTCTTCTCCCAGGTAGCAATCAGGGCCTCCTCCATGTCCAAGAAAATCTTATGGAGGTCACTGAAGGTGAGGGAATGGCCCTTGTATGCCATGGTCTGCCAGGACTCAGTGTCCGTCCACCAGATGTGAGGGAGGGCCATGGTATCATAGGCCATGGAGGATGCCACATGTTGCAGGGAGCATAGACGGGAGAAGGCAGAGTAGGTCTTCTCGGTGAACCAGGGCTGAAGCTCATCACAGGCAGCACTTTCTTCGACGGCTTGAGCAACATGAGCCTGGATCACTTTCAAAAAGGTGAGACACATACAGTATTCAAGTTTGGCGATGATCATAGTGATGTGATGGGGCTGTTTGAAGGAACCACCCAGGTTGACCATCAATAGAGCAAGACACACTTCGGTCGGGTCAGCGATTAAAATACCCTCTCATTTTTTCCATCCAGTAGTCCATATTGACAAGAGAACCAGATGAATTTGTTGTACAAGGAGAGCGTAAGGATCTTCCTCTTCTTCCTCCTTCT
>JBBPJO010000472.1:0-11624 GCA_038088815.1 Boletus nobilissimus | reverse complement strand
TCATACCATCGGTATAAATACATCATTACTTTCTTTGATGACTATACCTCTATGGCGTGGGTCACGACATTGTGCACTAAAGATGCTGCACTAATGGCTACCCGACACTTTCTGAAAATGGTGTCCACACAATTTGAGGCGAAAGTCTTAGGATGAATGTCTGATGCTGGGGGAGAATATAAGTCCAAAGCATTTGATGACATGCTCAAATGGGAGGGAATACACATTTTTCAGAGTGCCCCTCACACTCCACAACAAAACGGTCAAGCAGAATGATTCATGCATACTGTTATGGACAAATCCAAAGCTAGGCGGCATGATGCCTGCATTCTGGATAGTTGGTGGGAATTTAGCATTCTACATGCAACCCATATTTACAACAGGACACCACTGCGTCACCATAACTGGTGCACTCCTTATGAGTTGCTTCACAAGCAGCAGCCGGACATAGCCCATCTTCATGTATTTGGGAGTGCTGCTTATGTGCATATCCCAGAAGATGTGTGGGCTAACAAAATGGCCCCTAAGTCTGAACTTATGGTGTATCTGGGTATAATGCCAGGAAATGAATCCAACTTCCTGTTCATGCGTTCCCCCAACAATGTTCTATTCACTCCAGGACACGCTATATTTGATGAATCAAGATTCCCCCGCTGTGCGTCACACCGCACACATTCTGCTGCACCACCTGTGCCTACTGTCGCCGGTGAGCGTGAGCCTGTACAGGCAATACCTCTGCCCCCTGCAGATGATGACTATCAACCCAGTCAACCCACTCCGTGAGTTCCTACTCCTGCTCCCATCCCTCCTTGCACACCTTCACCTTGCCTGGCACTGCCTCCTCCTAGTGCACCTAAGAAAGGTAAAAGGGGAGCACCGCCCATGATCCCTCCTGCCCCAGTGTGCCCCCAACATGAGCGCCATGTGCCCGTTCGGCCTGGCAACGTTTATGGGGATGATAAGCATCCTGTAGAGCAAGTGAAGGAAATTGAGCGCAAATCGCACTGGCAAGACACAGTTAGGGAACCTGGTCCATCTCGACAGAGACAGCCAGAGCCTGAGTCACCTCAAATGCCAGGCAATCTTCCCAAACACAGTGCGCCGCCCACTCCCACCAAAGCTCCTGAATCTGACAGTGAAGCTGACGTCAAATGACTATGTCATGCAGGGGAAGCTGGATTGGCCGCATTTTTAATGTCTAAGGCAATACCACAAGCACTGGTTTCTGCAGAAACTAAGCCACTACGCAAATGGACATACAGGGACATTCAGACGCTACCCGCTGCAGCACAAGAGGAATGGAAAGCTGCTTGTCGACACAAGCTAGACATACTTCGCAAGCGAAAAGTCTTTGAACTGGTTGATCCCCCAAAAGGGCATAATGTTATTGCAAACCAATGGGTCTTTGATCAGAAACCCGATGGTCGTAAACGTGCATGATTAGTTGCAAAAGGTTTCTCTCAAACAGAGGGAATCAACTTCGACCAAATCTTCTCCCCAGTTGTAAGGTTTGAGACTGTGCGGCTCATGCTTGCACTCACTGCCTTAGAAAACTGGCATATTGAAGCACTCGATGTAAGAAACGCTTACCTTTATGGAAAGCTAAACGAGGAGATCTACATGAAACAACCTGAAGGTTTCACAGTCCCAGGGCAAGAGCACAAAGTGCTCCAACTATGTCATGCCCTGTACGGTCTTAAACAAGCTGGACTAGCCTGGCGGGAGACTCTTAATGAGTCCATGAAAGAACTCGGCTTCGAATGTCTGAAGTCTGATGCTGGTATTTTCTTATACTGGAAGAAAGGCACCAGAGTAGTGGTTGCCATTGTCTATGTTGACGATGCCCTATTCTGTGGTCCTGACAAAGCCATAGTTGCTGAGGTCAAAGCTGCTTTTATGTGCAAATGGGAGTGCAGAGACCTATGTCCTGCAAAGGAATTCCTACACATGAGGATCCGACGAAGTGGCAGCAAGATTATGATTGATCAATGTGCCTACCTCGAAAAGGTCCTTGAACAATTTGGAATGCAAAATGCAAGAATTGCTCCTACTCCCCTACCTCAGGGTTATTACCCCCTTGACTACAATGGCCCAGTTGACCCAGAACTGCGATCTCACTTCCAACAAGTGATCGGATCCCTATTGTACATTACACTGGGAACCAGACTGGACATATCTTACGCTGTGACCGCCCTACCTTGGCATGCTGCCAAACCCTCGTCAGAGCACCTTGACAAGGCACTCTACATATGCCGGTATCTTCTAGGTGCCCACTACTACTCCCTTGTTTTTGATGGAGCCTCTCAGGCTGGCATGATCACATACACTGATTCTGATTGGGCATCCGATCCTAACACCTGTCACTCTCAGACTGGCTGGTTTATTAAACTAGCTAATTGCATCTTCAGCTGGCAGTCACGCCAACAACAGCACATTGCCTATTCTTCCACAGAAGCTGAATACGTTGCACTCTCTGATTGTAGCAAACAGGTGGTTTGGTTGCGTTCCTTAATGGAAGAACTAGGATACAAGTTACGCCCAATACCCATATGTGGCAATAACCAAGGATCAATCTTCATGGGATCAAACCCTGTTACTGAAAAACGTAATAAACATGTGGACATCAAATGGCACGGTGTTAGGGAATTCATCTGTGAAGGATTAGTAGAACTATTCTTTATTGAAGGGGCTCACAATCCCACCAATATGTTCACTAAGAACCTTGGACATGTCAAACTTGATCAGTTCAGATCGCAACTCAGGCTAGTCTTCTACAACAAACCCATAGCACCTTGATTGAGTGCTCTCTTCGCTTATGTGCCTTATACCGGCAGCTAAGCGAGGGGGAGTGTTGATCGAGCACCATGTAGTAGCTCTCAACACTACTTATATCACTTACTAGTAGTAGTGTAGTTTACCTTATATGGAAATAGTCACACACTCCATGTAGTATATAAGTTAGAACTCAGTCGTCTGAGTTTGAATAACATCTTGTGTTCTTACCACAACCATCGCTTGCAGCAACACCCTCTAACCCTTGGTGAGGTATTCCTCTACCATATACCTGTTGCTTCAACAAGCACCTCTAGTCAATGTGAGTCACTAAAGTATGACTCAATGCGCAGCATAAGAGTCAGTATGAGTCATGATGAGTCAGAAATACAAAGGCTATGCCACAGGCGGTGAAGTCTGAATAAGGCGACTGCAGCAGAACGGAATGGAAGTCTAAACTAGGTATAGGTGGGGCACCGTATGAGACAGAAAGAAAGAGATTGGGAGATATATCTGGTATAATGGGGGATGACTCCATTACGAATACAACCGTGTATGGTGAGAGAGCGAGACTAAGAGTTGAGTGAACGAAAAGATCAAGTGAAAAAGTGTACCCCCTCAGTAAACCGTAACACAGGCTATGCTGGACACTCTGCCAAACATCCAATCTTTCAATTTAGCAATGGCAGGGCCTTATTTACATCCGTCACGAAAAGCACAAGCACCCACTCAGCCAGCAGCACTGAGTGTCGATGTCAACTCATTGACATCCGTGCTGCTTCTCCAAACACTCATGAACTCTGGTCTCTTCACCAACACTTCTCCAGCTCCCAGGCCTTCCACTAATACAACCAGCACTCCCACTCATCCCCAGCCAACAACACCAACCCACAAACCCATCAACAAACCCATTGAGCAGCCCAGCTCTCCACCTGTTCCATTGCCATCTCATCTCACACATTTCCTTGCTTACACTGAAACCCATCTTGGCGTACAACATGCATCTATGTACTGGCATGCGCTCAACCTTCAAGGCATCAGGCCAGATATTCTCACGGACATGGACAACCAAGTATTGGCTGGAATTGGTATCTCGATGGGTGACACCACCCGTCTCAAAAAGGGAGTATTGTTTGGTGGAATGGCCCTGAGGCAAAATGCAAGCAGAGTGATACTGTAACATCTTCAGGCACCGAGCGCAGCCTCAAGGCGTCATCACATGAAGGCAATCCACCAAGAAAAAGGGTTGCATATGAGAAGCAATATCATGGTGGTGGTGGTAACCGCTTTTGGGGACTGCCAATGGAGGAAGGTGATGCTGACCCAAACTCTGATTTCGATTTATATTACAAGTGTGACACTCAGAAACAATGGCTTCCTGTTCTGCATGGTTTCATAGTCATCAAGGATGCTGTGGAAGAGGATGACTTTTGATCACATTCATAGTAGATAGTACATGGCACAATTTGCTAGTACCACTACACTATATACCCAGACACTCAAAAATAGCCCTCCACCTTCTCTGGGGTGATACTTTGACATGCTTGAATGATTGCCATCAGAGAGAGATCTGTGTCATGGCAGTGCAAGTAAGATTTGATTGCAGAAAAAGCCTGTTCAATGGGATTGTAATCGGGTGAGTAGGGCAGCAAGTAGATGAGTTTACACACTAAAAACAAGTCAGGACGACGAGATATACTGCCATAATTGACTTACAGTGCATGTCTTCTACCAGTGCTCAGACTTCCTCACCATGGTGGATATGGCAATTATCCATGACAATCACGCTGCGTGGACCAGGATATGTAGTGGTATAAGGCATCTGCTAAAGGCATCAGTCATTTCCAAACATGAAAGTAAATCATACTATGTACCACATGCTCCCATAAAAACCGTACAAAACATGCACCATCCACTGGGCCTTTAATAATGTCGTATGAAATCACACCATCCAGTGTGATGGCAGGAAGGATTGAGTAGCACACACCATGTATAAAGTATTGCCGACCACAGCAATGTTGTCCCCTGAGTGACCATCCACAAGGGCGAGTAGACATCTGTTGGTCCTTTGCAGCTTCATCTATAAACAAAAGCATATTTGCATCTGGTGCTTCTGCCCCAATGTGATTCATGTAGTGTGCTTGCAACTCCTCACTGTGCTCAGCAGCAGAGAAAGATATTGACTTCCGTGTGAGGTGGATTCGCTGGAGAGTACAGGAAATGGTAGACACCATAACATACATGCGGTGCTATTCCCATAACTCATCTTGAAGTTCATCGAGGTAGATGGTTTTGCATTGCTAGATCACATTTTGAATGAATAAGGTATCTGTGATGCTGAGGATGCGATAGCATCCAAGTGCACAGGAATACATGTGATGGTTGCTGACAGTGCCAAAGGTTTTGTAGAAGTTGAGAGTCTTGTATACGAGCATTTTCTTGACACCAAGGAGAGAGCAGATATCTTTGATGGAGAATCCTTCTTCAAAAAGAGTCAGGATGTGGGTTTTTGTGTCATTGCATACAGCATGGACAGCGGCAGGCATGGTGTGAGCAACTGTGACTGCGTGCATGGCAACTTGCCCACTTATTTGATTTTGGGGTCCTGCTCCGGCATTTCCTAATCGGTTGATAACCAGGCAAGTTTTCAAAATGAAATTTCTGTGATGTTTTGCAAAGCACTGTAATAGTGGGTCTCAAAGTTGCAATACGTAATTAAGTGAACTCAGGTTACAAAACAAAATGAGTCATGTATTTGAGCTCTGATGTAGTTACAACACAGCCGCAAATTGTGGCACTTTTGAGCTCCGATCAAACACTAGCAGCATGGCGCCACTGCTCATGTGAGCAGCGGCACACGTAGGCACATGAGATACAAGGGTATCACATATGCTGGGCTTTAGATAGGTCACTGTAAATATAACCCCAGCAACCATCATGTACTTGTCATAGGGCTATTCTAAATACAATCTGGCCTAGTAATATAAGGGCCAGCTCGACCGCCTGGCAACCCAAACACAATGCCCCACATCTCTAAGCACCAGAAACTGCTTAATGCCCTCTCCCAAGCCTGGGAACAGCTAGGGGTTCAGATTTACGTGCAGATTCTACTTGATGCAGTAAATGCTGAATCCTCCGATTCTACACATTCTACTGGCAGCCCTAACTCATCTCTTACATCTTCCAAGACTATGGAATCTGGCTCTGAGTCCAACAGTGGTCCATCTAGCCCTGATCATGACTTCCCCATGCAAGATTTCCTTATAAACTTCTATGAGGTTATTGTGGCAAAGGAAGATGGGGTCCTCAAGGCACATGTTCTCCAGGCATGCCCCCATTCTACCCAGATTCCACAGCTTCAACTCCTTGATAAGTGGCAGTTGAATAATCCCAGGCTCTTTCGGTGCAAGCTGAGAGTCTCATTCAATGTCTTTGTCAAGATTGTTGAATGTATCCAGGATCATCCCATCTTTCACAACAATTCCAATTGCCCCCAGCTCCCTGTTCAGATCCAGCTATCTCGCAGGACATGGCAGAGTGGGCAGGTGTCTCTGTAGATACTGTTCACAACTGCTACAAGTGAGTAATGCTTGCTATTCACAGTCATCATAACCACTTTATTCATTTTGACATGACTCAACAAAAGGATTGTGAGGATAAGGAAAAGGCTCAAAGATATGTGAGAGAAAAGACATGCTCTCAGTGGAAGGGGGGTTTTTTATGTGTTGATGGGACACCATTCAAGCTCTTCCAAAAGCCAGGCTGGCATGGTAAAGGATTCTTTGACAGAAAGTCAAACTATTCACTTTCTAATCAGGTAAGTGATTTATGATATTCCATTATATCTATGGCTTATTAGTGGCTTAAAGATTGTGGTCTTTCCACACAATCTGAGGATTGTTGACTATGTTATTAGAGTTCCTGGAAGTCTCCATGATTCTGCAGCCTTCCAAAATACCCAGGTTGCATGCTTTCCTCATCAATTCTTTGGGGAAAATGAGTGGCTTTGGGCTGATAGTGCATATGGCTGTCAGCCATGGTGTGTGGTCCCATTCAAGAGGCCAACTGAGGGAAGTTTGACAAGATCTCAAAAGACTTTCAACTTCTATCTAGCCAAAGTATGTATATTTGTATATGATAATTTTAGAGCTAATTTTTTTTTCTAGGTGTGAGTCCGTTCAAAACACTTCTTTGCATCTCTCAAAGGTCAATTTCAATCACTTCATGATTTGCACATTCAAATTCAGAAAGACAATGATCTTCAATATGCAAATTCTTGGATTTGGAGCTGTCTCATCCTTCACAATATGATTCTAGACTTTGAGGAGGAGCTTGGGATAGCAGCATCAGCAAAATCTTTTGCTGAGGAATATCCTGAGGAGGGGGATGGTGAAGAGGATGAAGAAGAGGAGGAGGGAGGGGAGGAGGAGGAGGAGGAGGAGGAGGAGGAGGGAGGGGAGGAGGAGGAGGAGGAGGAGGAGGAGGAGGGAGGGGAGGAGAAGGAGGAGGAGAAGGGAGGGAAGGAGGAGGAGGAGGAGGAGGAGGAAGGTAATGACGAAGCATAAAGAAGAACGTCAGGGCAGCAACACCGTCACTCACTCATGCAGCACTTACTTCAACAATTGTAGTGACAGTCTAATTGATTGCAGGTATATACAGACAGTATCCTACAACATAGAGACAAATACTATGAGTAGGTTGCCCAACTTCACTAGTAGCAGAGTTGTAAATACGAAGTTCACTGTGTCATAAATTCATCACCCTCACCACGCTCAGGCTCTACATGACTTCGACCCCTCATGTTGGCTTGTTCTCAATGCTTCAATATCTCAAGCTCAACTTCCATCTTGCGAAGCTCAGTGTCAGCCAAGCTTTTCTGCTACATGAGCAAGAGCAAGTCGAGCTCCCGACACTGCTGCAACATGTTCCACTCATGATTGTGTTGTTGCTTCTTGTCAGCGAGCCGCTCTTCTCATGCCACCTTCTTTTCATGGCAGTCAACACAATGCTCAACTGTTTGTTGTTCTCAAATGGCCCTCATGGTTGTAACGATGGAAATTGACATGTCTCGAGCATCAAAGCGGTCAGACGCCAGAGTCCGCGTGCATTTGTGAGACAATTTGCTGGCAGATAGACCTGAAGAGGTGCTGGTGGTGGGGTCTGTGGAGAACCAAAACTTTGGGTTGGTTTCTTCAGAGCTGTTGTCCGGTGTGGGAATCTTGTGCTTTGTCAGGTTCAGGTTTGCGATGAGGGTAGCAGCAGCAGTGTCAGAGTCAGAGTCATCAGTAGTTCTGGCAGACGGACTGCCAGATTCAAAGAAGCTTGCTGTGGCATGGCTGGTGTGCTGGGATTCTGCATGACTGGGGACGAGGGGCAGAGGATGAGGTGGACGGTAACCCTTGGCATCATTCAGTGAAATGATGGCAGGATTGATGGAGGGAATGGGGGCGGCAGATGATGCAGCAGGTAGAGGAGTGGCGAATGACATGGCAGATGTGGGGGTGGTGAATGATGCAGCAAGTGAGGGGAGGGGAAGTGACACGGCAGGTGGTGAGGCAGCGGAGGACATGGTGGGTGGCAAGATAACAAAGGTTGAGGGACTAGCGAAGTTGAAATTCATGTCGAGGTCTTCAAAGAACGTGTTGCTGAGGTCCATGTTGTCGAGGCCCCACAGATCAGCATCAACATCCCCCCCGATCACATCCTCGTGACTGGGGAGAGTGGAGGTGGAGGCAGTGGCAGTGGAAGCAGTGGCAGTGGAAGCAGTGGAGGTGGAGGCGGTGGTGGTGGAAGCGATGGCAGCAGAAGTGGTGGAGGTGGAAGCCATGAAGGTGCCAGTGGGTGTGGGTAACAGATTTGTCGGTCGCAGTAGGGATGATGCTGAATCACCAACCATCGGGAAATCGGGTTGCATCTTGAATGCCAGGGCCACCTGTGCCGCAAAGTCCTGGTCAGGATCGGCAGTACTAAATGCCACATTGTATGTCGGGTTGGATTTCCACCAGCCATGGAGCACAGAGAACCAAGGGAAATCATGAGCGATCTCACCTACTGACCATGAGTGCCTGCAACATGAAAGAAAAAGAACATACTGATTAGTCCCTTGGTCCTATCCGCTCTCCAAAGCTCATCGAATGTCAACCCTATGCCAGTTTGACCCAAATGTTTGACCTGTTTGTTGTATCGAGTTCTCAGGCTACAAACACGTCACTCCAGAAAAGAAAAACTTAAATTATAAGGGAAAAATGTATGTGGTATGGCGGCGCTGGGTTGCAGCCACAAAGGGTTGTGGCTTTGCAAGCTACTCTGCACTGAGCTCAGCATCATGCTCAAATATGTACCTGGCCAACTCCATGTATGTATTCTTCTTGGCAGTGTTGAGCTGGACTCAGGTGTGGCCTTCTTCTCATGCATCCTGAGTTGAGTTGGCAAAGAGCTTGACACATTTTGTGGGGTTATCCTGGCACCACTTGATAAACCGATCAGTGCGATAAGCATAACCTTTGTCCCAGTAAATCTTGGTACCCTTACTCCCAGTATGCTGGGAGGCTGTTGCAGTGGACTTGGACTTCATCAGCACCGAGGAGCATAGAGGTCAGAGCGAGGATTTTGTATGGGAAGGGGATAGGTGGGGGCAGGGAGGGTAGAGGTCAGAATGACGAGTATTTGGATTGATAGGGGTTGGGCAGGGGGCAGGGGGCAGGGGAAAGCGAGGGACTTGGACGACACAACAATGACAAGTATTTGTATGGGTGGGGGACTTAGAGCATCAGATCAACGATGAGCACTTGTTGCAGCAGATTTCTGTTGGAGATTCGGGACCTGAATGGCCGGCATTTCGGCAGAGTCGTCAGAGCTTCAGGATCTGAATCCCAGCTGAGGAGCTGGCCATTACCTCAGACTTAGATATTCGACCTTGAGTCCTACTAATGGTTGGGTATTGGTATTGGGCTCCCCTTGTCCAGGCTCACAAATTTTTTGGTAGTATGATTACTTATCTCAGACTTTTTACAAGCTGAAAAATAAACCACTTCACATAAGAGGGACCCTCCATAAAATAAACACAATGTTCTATACTGCTTGCAGGTCCAGGGGAGGGCTGTGGTATGTATGCTGCCTCTTTTAGAAGGACTCCTGGATTGCTCGCGCACGACAAAAAAGGAAATACACGTGGCAAATAAGCGAAATACACGTCGAAATGCCTACGCGTCGACAAACACGAAACACTTCGAGTGTCACGTCCCCACTTGATTACCAGCCGCAACACCCGAGAAAAGCGCGACGTCGAGTAAGTTTCGCACCCCGACGTTCTCCTTATCGATTCCCAGTTATTGTGAGAACCAAATGGATGTTCTCAACCACTCATGCTCAAGCAAACAGCCTCAACCCCTTCCAGACGCGAATGTCTCTTCCTCGCTCTTTTACTCCTCGCACTGCTTTCACTCTCCAGAGCGGGCATTGGTGTTCAGGACTCGGACGCTGCACACTTAATACCGTCGGAAGAGGCGGTACAGCAGCATGGCCCCGCCCCGCAGGATGTTCGGGTCCCGACCACAGAATCAGAACGCTGGCGCACACGTGTAACGTGGGCCCCCAAGCAAGTACCACCAACGACCGTGGTTTCCCATGTCCCTGGTATGTGCCCTATTCCCCAACCCAATTAACATCAACCACCGACCCTTACATCCAAGGCTGGACGATATTTGACAACCTGTTTTTGCTGAACGGGACCGTCTTCATCGTCTCTGATGACCCAAAGTCTGTTCCAGATCGCAACACCATCACGTCGACTGGCATAAAGCTCCAGAATGGAGCTGAGGCTGTCGCAGCCCGTCTACCCACTGACCGCGAACTTCGCATTGTCTCCACCGACGAAGCCCATGAACTTTTCGGAACAAGTGCACATCTTATAGACGGGACTACGGTGCGTCGTTTACGACGGTAAACCACCTCATCTGACGCTCAGCTCAGTGGATGATCAACGACCCACCACAATTGTGCGTTCATAATGACTCGACGTGAGACGCGGCTGAATGGGCATTCTTCTTAGCATCACACATTACTACCACTGGACTGCCGAGGTTTTTTTTGGGTTCTGGCGGACGTACTCTTCATTGGACCCATCCATCTCTCCCAATGGGTCGTCTTCGCTTCCTGCACTGCGTCGCGTATGGTTCGTCCACACAGACGCTGACCATTGGAGGGATTACGCCTCGATGAACCAATGGGTTCTCCGTAGCGCCTTCCCTTCTATTACCGCCGAATACTCCGCGGATTGGCAGGACCGCGCGGAGATGGGCCACCCATTGGTCCTTGATCGTGTAATTTTCACAGACCGCTCAGCTGCAAGGAAGAGTCAGGGCTATTTGAGTACAGGTCGCATGACGTCCGAGCCATTTACGCTACCCGGAAGTGTGCACTGGTGGAACGTGATCCGGGGTGCCGTGACAAAATTCAGTGGGCTTGACACAGACTTTGATCAAGGATCAAAGCTTGTCATCACCTACATCTCGCGTCAGGAATGGGGCCGGCGTAAGCTGATACAAGAAGACCACGAGAGACTTGTGAGGGAGCTGTACAAGCTGCGCGATCAGCATGGAGTCGAGGTGAATGTCGTGAGCATGGACAAGCTCTCGCATGCGGAACAATTTAGGCTGGCTGCCCGGACGACGGTGAGTGCCATTAAGACAACTGCCGAGATCTGTTTCATTGACTGGCTTCATGCACTGGTTAGATCATGATGGGTGTGCACGGCAACGGGCTGACGGCCCTTGTGTGGATGAAACCCTCCCCAAAATCGACGGTGATTGAGTTCTTCTATCCCGAGGGGTTCGCACGCGACTATGAATATA
>JBBPJO010000471.1:0-11657 GCA_038088815.1 Boletus nobilissimus | reverse complement strand
ACATTTGAGGCAAAATGTGCGCCTAAACTACTTATTTTCACTGCCATTTGATTCCTGAACAAAACTTCAAGTTCTGGTACAGCACGAACAGGAATAAAATTTCAAAATTTTATCTACACATTTGGTATGACATTTAGGTCAGTCCTAAATATTGATCCAGCCGTGGTGTCAGCAACTATTCGCCACGTGGATCAGAATGCATACGAGTTTGGCCTCATGGGAAGGCACGTCCCTATATGCTGGTTACGGGCCATCTAGAACGCCGAAGATGCAAACCTGGTATTAGCAATGGCTGAAAGAAAAGCTCGCAAGGTGGTCTTCCGGCGTGCACGGTGGAAGAAGGCTGGGTTGACGTATCCGATTACTGTGACTTCAACTGTTTTGAGTCCAAAGAACTTCGGTGTAATTTTGGAGGTAATATTCAAGCGTTCGATGCCAACGGGCTATCACCATTCACCGAGAGCGTAACCGCTGGGAAGCAATGGATAAATGCGACCGTGAGCCTATCCGATGATGTATGATCCAGTGACCATTTCATGGCTTAGTGCTCGATGTCAGCAGATGGACATATTTTCGATGACACAGCCAGCTCCCCTCCGACTTAAATGGCCTCCGTCATGGTCCACGGACCTCTCATAGACAAAGGCTGAAATCGGGATTCGGAACCAGAATACAGTGACTTGAGAGCTTGACTCCCCGCTGATAATGAGGTATGTGGATCTTGTGCTCTAGCGTGTATCACTAGCAAGCTCACGGCATTTCGTAGCTCATCCACTGGCGTGTGAGTGAGCTAACCGTGCTCTTTACATTCACATTCACACTCCACTTTACCAGCAATGGGCCTTTTGTACGTACCTACTACTCATAGTTCATGCTCGTCGTGACACTGCGATATTAGGTCATTGGATATACTCTCTGTTTCGCCCTTATGGGAGCTTTGGTTGTCCAGGCTTGTCTGTACCTCTTACATTATATGAATTATCAACTCACATCCATTTCAGACATCTATTTTACTAGATTCACAGATGACCGGAGAGCCATCAAGGCGTTGGGTAACTGCAGGCTTTTACTGCTCCTTGTGAGGTTGTAGCTGAGCATTCCTCAGTAATTGTTGTCCTCCTGCTGGAAATATCGATCACTGCACTTGCATTTTATGGGCTTTGGGCAGCAGCAACCTCCCAGTTTTTAGGCTTCAACTTAGGTTTTTATTTCTCCGTGTCCCCACTAAGCATAGGTTTAGCACCCATGGCTGGACTAGGTGAATGACAGACTGACTCAGATCGTTTTGTGGCTGATTTTAGGAAGTGGCCACATTGACTCATGGTTTTTATTGTTGGCGAATATGGTCCCTTCGCAAGTCCTTATTGATCACGCTTCCTATTATGATGGTAATATACTATATCTACTGATCCCGAGAGCACTCAACATATATTTGTTTAGGTCTCCCTACTTCAACTTGCCAGTATCATAACCTTCGCTCTTCTTGCAAGTCAACGTTAATTTGTAATTACTACCATCTAACTAGGCTCCTTCACAGTATGGGCTTTTCCCTGCAAGGGAGAGCATTAGCAATTTTGCCAGTGATGGCACGCAACCCTCAATATCATACAAACTCTCCCCGTGGCTGGTGGTGAGTATGCAACTTGTTGTTTCATGGCACCCAGAATCTCCACATGCGGCAGATCTGGCTCGGAAGTAGCCTTGTGTGTGATTTGGCGATCACAACCTGCATGACATTAAGCGTGTGTCTGTCTGCACACTCTTTTTGGGTGTTGCTGATGCACATACAACGCAGCTCCGTCCTTCCAATTCCCACTTTAACTGTAACCAGTCAACACTCGTCAAGTTGACGAGGCTGACAATCGAGACCGGTCTTGTGACATCAGTAGCTGCACTCCTGGAGCTCATTCTTGGCGTCGTTTTTGAAGAGTGCTTTTATCACATCGCTGTGTGAGTCTTCTTGGAGCCGATGACAGCATGCGTTCTGATGGCTGGACAGATTTTTTGCCATATCGAAACTGTGAGTTGAAATCATTTTTGATCATTGTTGTCAGTGCTTAGATATATGAAGTTATGCAAACTGTTTGCTAGCATCCTTGAATTTCCGGCTTGTTCTCAGAAGCCAGTCTAATCCGAACCTGACGGCCATTGTCTGGGACAACAAAGCATCGAATGTACTCAGCCACCCATGTTCCAAATCACATGGCACGCATATCGTGGCCCGGGTAGAAACAGACGTTGACATAGTTGTTGACATGAGCGAGGTATGTTCTTGCATTCTACTAGCCCCGGTCGTTCTTTGAGCGACACATGTTCATGTAGCTTGGTCTGGGAAAGGGTAGTTCTATCGCTGATCAGACATCTAACTCGGACTCGGAAGTGCGTTAATTTATTCTTATAGAAATGCCGAAGTATATAGATGATAATTTCATGAAGTCACACGCACTTGTTGGATGGGAGGCGTAACCAAGGGTCTTGAAATGTATGGGCTAGAGCATACAATTATTGATTATAGTTCGTCTGCCTATAAACGACGGTCAAAGTGTAAACAAAGGTAAACGTCTTCGTCTTGAACCACTCCGATTGCGCGACTCCGAGTCTGTCACAATCCTTGTCTTTCTCTGAGCCCAGTCCAAGACTCCAACCCGTACATCCTCTTTTACAGGGAGACCGCTTGGTGCCAGGAAGCGGTATATCTGAGCGCTCGCGTCATTGTGGTTTACACATCGTCATGGCCACGAATGCTGCCTTGAACTGCACAATCACAGGAACAACAGTGGCAGCACTTCTACCGCCTCATGGGTACGGAGAGTCGTGAAGAATGAGGATTGACCATCCAGAAACCATGCAACCTATCCGTCGGCACTATGATTCTTTACTTATCTTCTTAGAATCGATATTTTTAGAATCGACCTGAGGCCACACTGAGGCCATACGACTCACAAGCTTCTTCCAGTACTGCCTTTGCGGACCGCCTAACGAGCTTTTTTTGTGCCACCAGTGAATACCCAAGTTTGTGTTCTCGGCGTCTGGATGGGACCAATTTCAACCCGGAAAAGTGCCTTTCCATGGGGTCAAATGCGAGCGTGAGCCCATCTGATGTACTTATGAGTCGGTGCACTTTTCATACTTATCAATGCTTAGTGTCAGCCAATTGCATCGACTGTCCGTTGTGGTTCATAGCACAGCTTCCTCCGGCCTGTCCACGAATGCCCGGTTGACGAGGTTGACGATGAAACTGGTCGCATGACGTCAGTAGCTGCACTGCCGGAGCTCTTTTTGGAATCGTGTTTGAACAGTACCAGATGTATCATATCGCTGTGTAAGTCTTCCCGGGGCTGATGTCAGCGTGCTCTCTGATACCCGGCCAGGGTTTATGCCATATTGAAACTGTAGGTTGTCATCAGGTTCCATTATGTTTACCAGTGCTAAGATACCAGAAGTTATGCGAACTGTTTACTGGCGTCCTTGAACTTCCGGCTCGTCCTCAGAAGTCAGTCCGATCCAAGCCTGACAGCCATCGTCTGGGACAACGGTGCATCGAATGTGCCCATCAAGACAGCTAGGTTCCCAATCAACGTGTGTCACAGAAATTGTGGCCCGTGTAGAAGAAGAAGCTAATATAGTCGTTCTGAACGAGGTATGTCCTTGCACCCAGAATCGGTTGTTCATTGAGTGACACCGCGACATACTGTTCGTATAGTCTCCTCAGGGAAAGAGGGGTCCCATCAATCAGAAGTGCGAAGTGCGTCGGTTCATCCTCGTGCAAGCGCTGAAATTGATGATTCCACTAACTTAGTCAGATGAGCTTGTCGAGAGGTGTAGGCCAGGGCGGTATGATGCAACAGAAATCCATACCCGGTTATATGAGCACGCTCTGGAACGCTGCCAGTGTGCCACAAGATTGTAAGTATAGGAATAATGCAGCTGAATTTGGTGTCTTTCACCGCTAAAACCGGAAATTTTGTTCAGGCTCAGTGACACCGTGATTCCGATCAGATACCGGGTAGTTGCTGACGTTACTCGACCTAAGATACCAACTTTCAAGGCTTACACTGGCCGCATCTGACGCAACAAGGCAACAGCCCACTCGCGTTGTCGTTTGAGAACTCGTTAGTGGCGGTGTACAAGACTGACCTCAGGCTCCGAGTTGTGCGTGCGGGAATCTAGATCCAATGGCGGTTAAATCTTATTTGAGCAACTCGGGAAGGAATCGCCCCTGTGTTGAGCAACTTGAAGTAAGGCTGTCCTGTAATGCTCTGTTCTCATCAAGTGGGTATCGATCTCCGCGTCCGCGGTTCAAACGTTGGTTGCAAAACTGGACGATCGCTCGCAAGGCACGAGTCCACTTGTCTCGAAGTTGGGCCACTGCAGTGCCTTGATAGTCACCACGCGCCAACGCGGAGTCGGAAGTAAACTGACATTCTTCAATGGAGTCGAAATGCTTTCAGAAGTAGCCGCAGCAAGTTGGGCGAGGCCATGTAAAGCCAGCCTCTGGCTCCGCCACTTCGTCGATTGTGCCGTAACGAGCATTGCCATTGCATCCTCCAGTGGAACACCACCTACCGACTTTTTCTTTCGGTGCTTCTTCAGCGTTCTAGATGGGGCCAGTTCCACTCCAGGGAATGTACCATACCCGTAAGGTCGCCCGTAAGGTCGGTCGCGACCGCGAAGCCCATTTGATGCACGTAAGTTATTGTCATTGGTGAATGCATCAGAAATGTGATGGCGGATCTTGAATCCGAGGGAGTAATTCCATTCAACATCGTAGATGGGACCATCATCCGATTGAACGTCGAATGAATCCCACTTAGTTGGTCTGTCGACGGGGGCGCGGATGGATGTCAATCACCATACAAGTATGTCGCATCCAGAGCCATTACGCTGGACGCATTATTCTGCCTACCCCTACAACATCCCTTTGAATTCGTCGTCCTGTCTCGGTGTGATGGACTTGTAGGGCTCTTGGATGAGGACAAGTGGGGGAAAAGATATTATGAGTGTTTGTTGCATGTAATGGCGGTGAAGAGCATGCGTGATAACGCTCGAGTCAGTGAACGAGTCGGCCTCGGTCTCATTGTTGAATCTGCCTGGATGGAGAGCAAAGCGGAAGAGCGCGTAGTGCTGTTGGCATGAATGTTGATACTACCGTCGTGGTTACCCAAGCAAAAGCATTCCAGCTCGCATGTACGATTGCCGTGTAATATGTCACATCTTGTTCGCTGTGTGTGGTCCATATGTACACAAACGCTAGCTCTAAAACTTATGACCCAGGCCCATCTTCTATCTTCTATCTTCTATCGTCTATTTTCTATCTAGTGAATCCGCCCGGGTGTAAAAACTCGTATCACATCTTACAAAGTACTAGCGCCAATCAACTGCTCCAGTCCAGCAGCATCTAACCCAGGTATCCTAGGCTCAATCCTACAGTTGAAGGGAACGGGGTGTCTGTACACCAGTGTCAGATATCGAGTACGGAGCATGAACATCACTTACACAGCGATGCCATTCGTGAATTTTGGCTCCATGTGTATCTCTTCGCCGTTCTCGTCCACGGGCCGCAACAGGTTGAATACGGTCAACACTTTGGAGAAAATAGACCACAGGGAGGTGTCTGCGAAGTGTCTGCCGACGCATATACGTCGACCGAAGCCAAAGGCGATGTTCTCGATGTCGGAAGGTTTGAGGGAACCGTCCTCGTTGAGGAATCGCTCCGGGATAAATGTATTGGCATCGGGGAACTTTTCCTCATTGCGAGACATAGACCTGGAGAACATGAGCTAGAAATACGGAAAACGGGATGTACTGACCAAACATTGGCTAAAAGAACAGAACCTGGAATTTTTCGTTTTCGTTGGCTTGTGTTTGAACCAATTAGGTTCGAGTTACGCACCCTTTGGAATATCGAATCCCTTGTAAACATCGTCATCAAGGGTAGCGTGGGGGAGCGCTGATGGTTTCCAGATCAGGTAACGAAGGGCGAGGATTGTAGAATATGCTCACACAGTGGCATGATTGGGTTGTACCTGAGAACTTCACGAATGATAGCATCTATGTATGGCAACAAAGGACGGTCTTCGATCACAGGCAGCCTACCCTTGCCAATCACAGCATCAATTTGGGCTTGAGCCTTCTTCTGAACTTCTGGAGAAACCATCATCATCAAAAAGAAGGTCAAGATAACCGAGTTTGACTATCGTTCGGTACGCGTCAGATACCGCAGTTTGGGAGATAAATGTGTGACTTGCAGTCTCTGATGCACCTGAGAGTGTCCATGAGTAAAGGGTGCAAAGGAACGAACGAACGATGTACCCAAAAATCCCGTCGCAGCTGCTTCTTTGAGACCCTGCATCCAAGTTGCGTCTCCAGATTCGGAACCTTGCTCTTCCATCTTTTGAAGTCCATCGTTCATCATTGATGGGGAGGAGCTATCAATTACCTTGCAGATTGATGAGGTCAGCATCCCGAGAATAAACGTTGTCATTTACTAGTTTTTTCATTGAATAATCAAACGGCTTCTCGAGGTAATCCTGTGCACACTCCCTTGCTGTTGCGAGTCTCTTTTTGAATGCCATCCCAGGCAACCATGATGGAAGCTTCAACACTTGGAGCATAACGGACAACTCGCGTGAGGGAACAGAAACAATGAACGGATTACTCACATGAAGGGAATGCCCCGACAATGATAGCAACGTCAGGGCGCACAGAAGGCACCGCGATTTCAAGTACTTTCGCAGCAACGTCAACAATGGAATCCTTCCTAGATTTAGGGTCGTAGTCGTACACGCTGTTTAGCATGACTGATGCAGTATACCTAGACAGAGTACCCTGGTCTTGGCAATCATCAAGAATGAATTATTGTCTAACACGTACTCGAACACGTGGTCTTCCAGTTGCTTAGGGGCATCCAGCAATCGCCACAAAAACTGACACCCCTTTCGATGTTGTAATGGCAGAAATCCTATAATGGCCTCCATCCGAAATGTTGGTGGAAAAACCGCCTGTGAAGTCGCCATCTATCACCGTAGGGCAAGAATGCAGAGTTGAAACCTAATCCACACCTAGAAAAAATATTGAGCTCCACAGATAGTAAATGAAATTTTGGAAAGGCCAACAGTTTATTAGTGATCAGGAAGGGACGATCTGAGTAATTCTGGGATCGAGTGTTGAGTAAATCCTTTGCAACTGCCTCCGAGTTGATTATAATGATGTCTTTGCCCAACAATCGGGTATAAACCAAGTCGCCTATGAGGGAACTGTGTGAGTGCACGGTGAGGGGGTCCAGCATAGTGCAACCTACCATATTTTTTTGACCATTTAGTATACGTCAACCATGGTGCGTCCGCGTCAACCCCAATGATGTTCCCCACCCATGGTAACCCAGGAGGACCGGGGGGGAGGGAACGAGGCTTGTGATACCAGAGGTATCTACGCCCTGCGTCGAACGCAACAACACAACCGAGGAGAATGGCGAGGGTTGTCGACCAAGTCATTCAGATAGCAGGATGAGAGGATAAAGATCGTATTGATAGGGCCAGTGCCAGTCTTATATACATTGTCGCCTCTATCAAACTGTGGAAATGGGATAAGTCAGTCCGAATGATATCATGCATCATGATTACTAGTACCACTGCCTGACGGCCACCCCGACTCACTGGCGGCCTGCGTCGGTTGTCCAAACGTTCACCGAATCACCAGTGGGTAGTAGGTGATGCTCTAAGGCCCTTTTTAGGATCGCTTTTACCCTGACTACCAGTTGGTTGCGAAAGTGCTGTTTCGGATCGATAACCGTTCTGCAGCTCAGATTGCGGCAACTTGAAGATGCGCCCATTGTGATGCACGTGAGAGGATAAAACCAATGCCCTGGCAGCTGTGGGCAACATGGACCACGCGAATTCTAGCAACTATCCGTCATTTTGCTGTCAAGGTTGGTGAACATGCTTAGTAACTATTTTTAAATTATGTAAAATTTGAAACCCGGCTTCGGCCCGGGTGTCACGGCCTGGCAGTAGTCTGATGACCAGACTAGCGGGACCGCTGAGCAGGACCATCATCACCACAGTCTAATAAGCCTTCCACCAATACAATCTTACCCCTAAGTCCTGCAAAGACTTTGCTAGTGTGTGCAAAGTCAACATTTATGTGATGTGCATTGAACCTCCAAGTGTAAACCGAGGCGCGCGCCATTGCCACAGACCCGGCGATACTCTTAACCTCCGGCACTGTTCATGCGCACGACTTCTCATGACCGCATGTAACCGCCGCCAGCCATCTGTCATTGGCAGGTTTCGACCACTGATCATACTTATCGGAGTACAAAGTTATTCTAGCTCTCGGCTGTCGTCCTCCCGCTGACGCTGTGCAGGAGCGAGGGGACGTGCTCCCCATGGTTAAATCTATCTAATCGCTATCTACTTTATCACAGCCCTAAGTCAGTGCTGAGTGCTGAAGCAATCGCTGCGGCCGCGAAAACCCCAAATTAGCATCAACGTGACATATAATACAATACAGCAAGTCGCCGATTGGGGCGTGCAAAGCGCTCCTATTGGGTCGTCGTCTGATCGTTTCGTCGCCTTGTCGCGTTCGTGGGTGGCTGCTTCGTGGCGTGTGATTCGAGACAGGTCTTGTGACGACAGTAGCTGCACTCCTAGGACTCGTTCTCGGAGTCTTATTTGAACGTCACGTATACCATGTCGGCGTGTGAGTCTTCCCGGGATTGATGACAGTGTGCTTTCTGACATCGGCCAGGTTTTACGCCATCTCAAAACTGTGTGCATCGGCTGGGACGATAGGGCGTCAGATGAAACATCAAGACAATTGGGTTCCCAACCAACTCATGTCTCGCAAACCATGGCCCGAGAAGAAACGGTCGTTGAAATGGTAATCGACTTGAGCGAGGTATGTTCCTGTGTTAGAACTCAGTCATTCTTCATTCATGTATGTTCGTCTAGACCCAATCTAGACCGGCCCAAAAGAGCACAGTTCTATCGTGGATCAGACATGTGAAGTGCGTCAATTCATTCCCCCAAAAGCACTGAAGTTGATGATTTTATGTCGTATGTACCGTTGACAGGATAGCGAAACAATGAGAGCCACGTCATAATTTGATGATCAACGAGGTCCGTTTTCGCGAAGGTTTAAACTCTAGGGGGCCAGGGGGACAACAAGCATTGGGACTTCACAAAACTGGGGAATGCTCGGTGGTAGCCTTCAACCGGATCATGAGCAAGCGTGACAATATTCCAATCGTTGCGGAAGTACTCGATCACATTGTTATTCTGATTGCACAAGCGACGATGAACTGGCAGGGTGCTCGCCCTCCAGTCGTTCGAGGAAACCCTTGGGGAGACGCGTGTCTAGTCGCTAAGATATAATAGCTGACGCCCTTGGTGGTATTAGAGGGTACGTACATGACCCTGATAAACGCTCACAAGGATCTTTCTTTGTAGTAAGTCCGTATGCATGACGTGACCTGGCGATTACACCAACCAATCAGCAGGTTGAAGTGGGAGTAATCTCCATGTAGCGAGTCGTGCATGTAGAGATGGCCCAGGGTAATCCATGTGATTTAATCCTGATGGCGGTACGGTGAATTGAACGGGACGACGACAGCAAGTACCGCTCCCAGGTCCACCTTCTGACGAGAAGTATGCGATATGACAGAGCCTGTAGAGGGGGGAGACGTATTGCCTGTGACTGCGTGAGGGAACCAGGGTCACGGGCGATGTCCACCCCAACAGTGTGAAGAAAAACAAGAATGAATTTTTTTTGACTTGCGCGTGCTAAATATTGACACGGGTTCTCCACAGGATGAAGTGTGATGAACGGGCGTGACGACCAACAAACTTCCAGTGCGTGGAGAAGAGTGCAAGCACCCCGGGAAGCGCAGCCATGCAGTATACAGAAACATTGCGACTGAAAACAGGCATACATCGCTTAGTCAGCGCCACCGAGCCAATCGGACACCAGAGCTTAACAATTGCTACCGATCATTTGCTCAGAAAGTTGAAGGGTTGAACAAGAGAGCCTCTACTCCACCATCGAGCTCTCGCTTGTACCTCGTCTCCCACCGTCTTCAAGGACTCTTTAACTTGCGTGGACCAGGACAGGCCAACCTCGACACAATCCAAAACTACTTGAACTATTCTCCGGAAACGCAGGTGAAGGATGGTATTTCCACGCGCAAAGATCCTGGGAAATCAGAGGAGCGGGTGGCCGACAGCGATGCACTTCTCTCAGGCCGCCGCTCACCATTCGATGACAAACACACGCTTCGGCAGAGCCCGCGAAAGGTGGAGAAAACCTTGCCGAGGGTACCTCGAGAGTAGACCAGTGAGGTCTCGGAGTCGAAGATTCCGAGAAAAGTTTATGTTGTTTCTATGTTGAGGTCGAGGAAGCTGACAGGTCGACCACCGAGCGGTGTGGCGGAGTACCTCATACCGGTGCCGTCTAAGTGTGCCAACGCCAAGGCCACGAATGGTGTCTCGAACCTGACAACCAAAGGGACCATGAGGTCGGGCTTGTGGAAATGAGGCATCTTGGGGAACGCAAAAACGAAGGGTAGTGCAAATCTCGAAGACTTTGTCTGCGACAGAGGACAAGATTGCGAGAGGCAGCACGCGTAGAAAGGAAAAGAGGAAGGGACTGTGGTCAATCTATTCGGTATGCTCAGATCTTGGCTTTTGTGGAAGTAGTGGGAGCGCTAACCGCCACATTTGGTTGGAGTCGTCTAATTTTGTAAGCGTGCCACGGAGCTGTCCACTATGAGTGTCCAAATGCACTTTAAATCAGCGCGCAACTTTTTGTTGCAGCGCACTACTTTTCGGGAGCGCTACTTTTCGAACCAAACTCTCAAGTAACGGAAGTGAGAAAAGTATGGAAAATAGACATTATCGAAAATACATTATCGAAAATGATAGAAATACTATAGGATGGATGTACATCGATTAAGATGTCAGGCAATGGTAGGGATATACCCCCAGGTATCGGAGGTTGTACCCGTGCCTGTACCCGGTGCAGGTATGAGCATGCAAGAGTAACAGCACAGTGAGCACAATGCTCACTGTGCTGTTACTCTTCATCGCGTCATCGTGAAGTGGCGAGCACGAGCGCCAAGGTGAGGTGAGGACGTCGTCGTCACCGTTGTATCATTGCATCATCGCGAAGTGGGTGAGGGTGAGGGTGAGGGCCAAGGCGAGGGTGAGAACATTGTCGCAATGATTGCGTCTTCGTCTTCGTCGCCGCGCCATCGCATCGTCGCGAAGTGGGTGAGAGTGAGGGCGACAGCCGAGGATGATGATGTCGTCGTCGCCGTTGCGTTGTCGCGAAGTGGCTGACAGCGAGCACGGAGGTGAGGGTATCATACGGATACCCGCGCGGGTTACCTGTACCCGTGCTATTGCCTACCAAGATGGGGGGGGTGCAGCTGTGACTGCTCGCGTACAAACACGAACACGAAAACGACGTTTTCGTGTTCATGTCCGCGTTTGTACGCGAATGGGAAGTGACGGAGAATCAGACGAGAACGACCGTCGTTGTCTGGGGAGGAAGGGTCACTGTGGGCGGGGCCCTCTTGTTGTGTCGTGTTTGCATACGCAGAGGCGAGGCGGGCTAATGGAAATTTTTTCTTTACCTTTCATGTCCCAATATTCACACTC
>JBBPJO010000469.1:0-11676 GCA_038088815.1 Boletus nobilissimus | reverse complement strand
GTTGATCACCAAGGTTTGGACTGCATAGGCACTCCATAGCTCGGCACCCGATGTAGTATTAGAAAATATGAGTTGCCTTGCAGACCGAATACCGTGCAGACGCCATACTCTCCCTGTGTAGCAAGTTTTTATTCTATTTCATTCAAGGGTGATCCTCAATTGTCGTACTTTGTCGGTATCGCCTAGTATATCCACACGTAGTAGTATCTGATAGAGGCTTTGTGTGTTGGCGGAGAGTGAAAGGTCCTTTTCTTGACGACGATGGGCAGAAGCAGTATGTCGCGATCCCGTCCATCTACCCGTCTTACGCTCGCTCAGAACCCCACAAATCCTCTGTGCCACACAGACCCAGTGTGTCTTTCTCAAACTCTACCAAAGTTGTATCCTGATCCCCCACCCAGAGTTGAAGAAAGATCCAGGCGTACCCAAACTCCCCGATCTCAAAATCCGAAATGCAGAGAAACAAAAGGCACGATCGGCGAGTCTATTTCTTCATCCTTGCCACCCCCAAAAAAACTGATTTCAATGATATAGCCACCCCCTCGCACCGACCCAGATGCGACAATGGCATCCGAACCGACCTTGTCCTCACTCGCGAGGTTGGCGTCCTCGGTAGAACAAGCGCAAGCCTGTGACGCTTCAGTGGACTCCATATCCCCCGCTCAGAAAACCAAAGAGCAGGTACGACGACACTATGTTCGCGCGCTCCACAAGGTCATCGACGAGAGTGACATCATCATCCTCGTTCTCGACGCGCGCGATCCAGAGGGCTGTCGCAGTCGACTCGTCGAAGAGGAGGTCCGGAGACGAGAAAGCGAAGGAAAGAAGCTCGTGTTTGTCCTGAACAAGATAGGTGCGTGTGTTTTCGCTCTTGTTTTGTTGCCTTGCCTGCACGGACGGAGTCTAGATCTCGTTCCGAGGGAGAATGCACAGCAGTGGTTGAGGTATCTACGACATGACACGCCGACGCTCCCGTTTCGTTCGGCGGCAGCCAACCAACGATCGAATCTGTCGTCCGCGACGGCACCAGCGCTGCTCCGGCTCTTGAAGGCTTACAAGCCAAGTGCGGCTCACAGTGTAACTGTCGGGGTGGTCGGATTTCCGAACGTGGGCAAGAGTAGTTTGATCAACTCTCTGAAAAGGTCCAAGGTCCGCTCTCTTTCATTGGCATATCGTCTGTGCGTCCAACCCGTTTATTTGTTTGGCAGGCGTGTGCAGTTGCAGCGCAACCTGGACATACCAAGGACTTGCAAACGGTCCAGCTTGAGCGTGGTCTCAAGATCATTGATTCTCCGGGCGTCGTGTTTGATGAGGACGAGGACGAGGATATGGTCGGCCAACGCCAAAAGGGTAGCATATTACTCCGAAATGTGGTCAAGGTCGAGAATATCGACGATCCGATTGCTGTCGGTACGTCGTTGTGTGCGGTCTTTGCTGTAGACAGCCGATCACACACCACACCTTTTAGTGGAGGAAATCCTTTCGCGAACCGAACGCATGACACTACAAAAGATTTACGGGCTTCCAGAGTTCTCAAATACGCTCGAATTTCTGACCATGCTGGCACTGAGCAGCGGAAGGCTCCTCAAGGTCGCTTTTCCCATCATCCTCACGCACTTGAGCGGGACTAACACAGACTCATAGGGCGGTACTCCGGACGTGCTCTCCGCCGCGCGACAGGTGCTAATGGACTGGAACCACCAAAAGATTCCCTACTTCTCGAATCCACCGACGATTCATCCTTCTATGATACCTTCCACGATCCCGAGCACCGCAGGCGGATCCGCCGTTGTCGCCCCCGGCGCAGAGACCGTCGGCCAAGCGCAGATCCTCACCAACTTCTCCGAACCGTTCGCATTGGCGGGGTTGTTTGGAGCTGCGGACGCAGGCGCGTTCGCGTCGGAGGTGACGATGGGCGATGACACCTCTGAACACGAAGCAGAGATGGTGGCGGACGATACACCGTTACATATACCTCCGAAACGATCTTACTCGCCCGGTCCTGAATCTCGATCTGTGTCTAGTGTCGCTCGGCGTTCGACGTCGGACGTGACGTTTGTACGGACGCCGAAACGGTTTCGAAGGGCAAAGGACTTGTCGGCGTACGAAGAGGCTGCTGTGGAGAGTCACCCGTTACGTCGTAAGATGCTGAAAAAGGACGCCAAGAAGGCGAGGCGGGCGGCCACGCGGATGCAACGGGGATCTGGACAGGGTGTGGGTATGGAAGTAGACGATCTAAGGGACACGTTCATGGTGTGTTAATATGTGTGGTGCATTTTGAACTCCCAATTGTACGGAGACGGGCTCATGAAACATGGTGAGGCCTCAAAGAATTAGTTGCAGCAAAGATAGGTGTACATGTCGATCAGTATGTATATATCCCAAACCAAGAATCATCCAGTCGAGCATAAGTGAGCGGAGAGACTCTCCAGCTCTGAGGGCTTTTCAACGACGGAAGGCATTATGAATTTTCTTGGCCATTGACCACGATAAGGCTGACAAGCTGACTTTCTGCACCGTCGCTAATGCACGTGCACAGCACAACATCAAGCGCGTTCCGCACTCCCAAGAGCCAATACAGGCTAGGAAGGAATGCGAGAAGTCACAGATTGTTGAGTATCTTGCATTGACCTATCTGGTAATAACAGGTCATACATAGGCGGGATGTTTTATACAAGGCTGGTAGTTTTTATGCACCCACCAGTGTAAACATTGCCCATCTGCATGATCCTACATGCCCTGTCTGATTTCTAGGTATCTCAACTTCCGCAGGGCATCCATGCGTTCTAGCTGCTGGAGAAGGCCCTGGCACTTTTGCTTAATGTCCTCCAGGTCGGAACCATGGTTCTTGTGAAACAGCCGGCAGTAGTACACCAACGAGTCCATGCACCCTGTTGTGCGCATGAAAGACGCTCAATCCGGGCCGTGCGACGGACTTACACTTGCTATCTGGTTGCTCGCGTAACAACTCCTCGATGGTAGCAATCTCTTGCCGAAGTTGCTCCCCGTTCTCTCCTGTAAATTCATTACATATTAAGCGGGGATGTGATGGCATGTACACACCCGATCCAATTAGCCACCTGTGGTAAATCCACGCGCTTTGATCGTCGGGATCAGTAAAGAGTGCATTGTGTACAAGATCGAACTCTTTGTCGGACGCGTCAAACCTACGCTCTGCCGAATGCGAGGTAGATGCATACCCTCTTCCCGAGATTCGATAGGATCCAATTCACCAGTGTTCCACAGCGAGGAATAAACTTTCGACCGTTGGTGCCATGCGCTGAAATTAGAGAAGCTCGCGCTGATTTTGCGAGTGGTGTACGCCAACTCGGTCATGACGGGTCTCTGTTCCGGCATACTTGCCAAGACATATCTCCGGTAGTTCCAGGCAAGAACTGGGAGGGTTAAATCGTTGAAGGAACAACATGTGTGTATGCTTACAATTTCGTGCGTCCGCATCGAGCAGCTTCTCGACGACGGCCAGCTCTCTTTGCCAGTTTGCCTTGCGCCATTGTAAGGATGGCTTGCCATCAATCACTGGTCCATCCGGAACATTCTCCAGGCACCATCGACGGTGATTCCATATCCAGTATACCTTGGGGTGCTCTCGCAGCGCTGCCATCGTCATCGATAACTCGTTAGCGAGTAGATCGTTGTTTTCTTCGGGGGTACTGGGAGTCGAATGACATAATGGTGGACGACGCAAGCGAAAGCTCCTAACCTCTGAGGGAAAATTCCGTTGAGTATGATATTGCGACGATAGTTCCAGATGGTGTAGAATTCTGGGTTCAACTCGAGCAACTGTTGGGTTTGATCAAACGCGTCACGACTCCAGTCCTGTGTCTTTTTCTGTGGGACAGCTTGAGAAAAGGATGTGATGCCTAGGCTACGACGGGGAACATACGCGAGAAAGCACGCTGTTGGTCAATGTAAGATACTCGACGATTTGTAACCTCTCGCGTTCCTTCCTAGCTTGTATCGCTGCTTGGGAGCCTTGTGGAGCACGCTTGACGTTGTGCTGCGCAACATTAGCGATGGTGCAGAAAGTCGACTTGTCAGCCTTACCATGGTCAATGGAAGAGCCACGAATAAATAAAGTCTCTCCGCTCACTTCCCTCCCAGTCCCGACGCCAACGACCCATCCACAAGGCCATACAGAACACCAGGGAAGGAACGGGAGAGCATAGAAGAGTGGGAAAGCGGACTCGATAGTGTCGCCGGGTGGGAAGAATAAAAGGGCTCTTATTGCAAGATGTGGTTACCCAAGGTATGCTTGTTTGTCCAGCTCACCTTTGAGCTGTCTAATGCATTACTAGCTTCCGTGCCTCTGGTTGATGTATATCTCTATCTTTTTCCATCCGTTGTGTCCTCCCGTGATCTCGCATACCGATCGACGGACGTTCGATCGCACATTGCTACCTTCTTTGCATTCCCGCATCTGGGTCAGATATCTACTCTGGGCTGAAGGTAAAGGTGGTACTACCACCATCTCGGTATACCGCCGTTACCTTGCCGTAGGTCCAAGCCTGACCGAACACTACGCCTCCATCCTTCTCTCCCCCGCCGACTCTGCTCTGAGACCATTAGAAGCTGCGAGGCTCTTGTTATCCTTGGCAAGGGAAAGCAGCGCGTGGTGATTATATCGGCCCGAAGGGCAAGAGTCCGTATCAATCACTCGGAGATTTCATCGACGTCGCCGAGCGCTTCTCCGAAGAGGTTGGTCTCGATGTTCCAGACACCATACATTCGAACGAGGCAAATGCCAAATCCGTGGAAACCCAGGATGCTCACACCTTCAGTCGACGGGCAGCTTGTTCGTATAGCAGGCCCGACAGTGCCCTATCTCACCGAACGGAAAGCCACTCCCCGCCTACGACCAGGACGAAGATACCCTCAGCAAGCGGAAATCGAACATTGAGAGGATAATCCACAAGGACGGTCTTGCGGTCTATGCACTAAAGACCAAACTGGTCGGCTATGGTGTGGACTCGTGCGAATTCGACCGTGCAATCAGCATGTTCGAGGGTGGCATTACATCGGTTTTGACCGTCAGGGACTTCACCCAGATCTCTGACGCATATGTGCAGTTTACCGAGTCTCTTCTCAGTGCAATGATGGCGAACTTGGAGGAACCGGACGAAGATGTGGAGGTGGAAGATGCAAAAGTGACCGAGCGCGAGCTGTACATCAAAATGAAGGAATTCGAACCATCGATGGATCGTCAATGATGCCCTATTGAGACGAAATCCAAATGATGTGCAGGAATGGGAGAAGAAGGTGGCATTATGGGGTGAAAACGATGAACGGGTACGAAGTCACCAGTATCCCCTCGAGTTCACCGATACTAACAAACTATTAGGTGGCTAAAACCTACACCAAAGCTTTGGAAACCATCCAGCCTCGTAAAGCTACCGCTAACTTGCACCGCCTCTACATCAATTTCGCGAGGTTCTACGAGGAGGGAGGGGTCTCGGGCACAGCAGAGGCCGACCTAGACAGCGCTCGCAAAATCCTGGGGAAGTCAACAAAAGTCAACTTCAAAAACGTCGAAGACCTTGCCGAAATTTGGTGCGAATGGTCCGAGATGGAGCTTCGTCTTCCCTAATCGACTCGCGTTCCCCTGTCCAGGCGCGACTATTCAAGTCCTTGAAACTCTGGTCATTCTGGAAGAATCGATAGGCACTGTCGAGTCAACCAAAGCAGTCTACGAGAAGATCATGGAGCTCAAGATCGCGAATGCACAGATCATAGTCAACTACGCCACTTTCCTAGAGGAGAATCAGTATTGGGAGGACAGCTTCAGAGTGAGTCGTTACGGATCGCACTTCTCCCTGCAGTAACCTTTGTCCGGCAGATATACGAACGCGGCACGGAGCTTTTCACATTCCCTATCTCATTCGAGATTTGGAATATTTATCCGTCTAAATTCGTGAAACGATATGTGCGTCGATCCAGTGACCGCTCTCGAACACACACACATTCTAAGTATTCTCTAGGGTGGTTCAAAATTGGAGCGAGCGCGAGACCTCTCTGAGCAGGCACTTGAGAAATGTCCTGCAAAGGCCTGCAAACCACTGTTCCTCATGTATGGAAAGCTTGAAGGAGATTGCGGGTTAGCGAAGCGCGCTATGTCCATTTATGAGTGAGCTGCACAAGTAGTTGCTGATGAAGACAAGTTCGAGGCAAGCACATTTCCTGCCAAGGTGATAAATTTTCTGTATGCTAAACGACAACAGATGTATGCCATATACATTGCCAAGCTACGGCAAACTATGGTTTACCAGCCACGCGATCCATATACGAACGTGCACTGGAGGTTCTATCAGACAAGCAAACCGCGGAAATGTGCCTGCGGTTCGCTGCTCTCGAGCGGAAGCTCGGGGAAGTCGACCGCGCTCGTGCCATCTACCCTCATGCTTCACAATTCTGCGACCTACGAGTCAACCCCAAATTTTGGGCAGAGTGGAATAGGTTCGAAATTGAAACTGGCTCTGAGGATACATTCCGGGAGTTGCTACGCATTAAACGGAGTGTTCAGGCTCAGTTCAACACAGAAGCGTCTTACCTCGCTGCGCAGACCTTATCGGCAAAGCATAACGGGGCACCCGCAGAGTCCGCACCGCTAGCTGATGCCATGGCCACTGCTGAACAGCAAGCTAGCGCGACCAAAGGGCCAGCTTTCGTTGCTGCCAAGAAGACCGCACTTCCTTCGGAAGGAGGGCAATGGATCCTGTCGTACCAGCTAGCGGATGCAACGGGGGTCTGGACAGGGTGTGGGTATGGAAGTGGATGATCTAAGGGACACGTTCATGTGTTAATATGTGTGGTGCATTCTGAATTCCCATTTTATGAAGACGGGCTCATGAAACACAGCAAAGATAGATGCACATGTCAATCAGTACATATATATCCCGAACCAAGACTCTCATCCAGCTAAGCATACATGGTTGATGGCCCTTCTTGATGCCCCTCGCTATTGTCACCATGCGATCTGCGCAGAGACATACCAAACACGTGCTTTTGACGCTCATCAGCAGGCGGCAAAAAGGCATGCTTGTGTGACTCGGACCCGACAGTGGCTGCGCCGAGTGCCTTGACGAGGCCCCTGTGTGACGGAAAGGGGGGGTCGAGAAAGGTCACCGGGGAAGATCAACAAAAACACATGCTGCAGGAAACGCGCACTGACCTTTGCGTCGCATCCAGATAGGCGTCCCTATCAAACCGTCTCTCCGTCTTGAGCGAGACGCCGTCGCGCGACAAGGTGACGCCACGTTGTTCGAGTCTAAAACCCAACCCAGTGTTCGGATCTAAGACGGGGATGAAAGGCACTTCGGGACTTACGAGGCTTTTGTGGATTGGAAGCGCGATGAGATGGCGCGGGCGACGTAAAGGACGGCGAGGATGAAACCGACGGAGAGGAGGGTGGTCTATTGGGGATTGGGATCGGGGAGGTCGTTGGTTGTCGGAAGACTCACCATGACGAGAGAAAAGACGTCGATCCTGGTGACCTGGTGAACATGAGGGGTTAATGCCGAGCCTAGAAGGTGCCAGATGAATACGAACCACGAAGCCATGATAAACTTGAATAATTTGGTTCAGACGGTGGACTTTTCAAGTTGGGCGGGCTGTCGATGTTGACGAGAAGGACAAGAAAACTGTACTTGACATGAGTGACAGAACCGAACTATTACCCGACATGCTCTGATACCCCGCACTCGGGAATTCCCGACATTGCAAACCGCTATCTTTGAATGACTTGACCGGTACGTTATATCCACGTAGTTTTTTTTTGTTTTTTTCTTGTCGACACTACCGTCATTGTCATTGCCATCGCTTGCTCACATTTTCCCTCCAGAGTCTTTGCCTTGGGTTTCTGGGTAATCCATCCTGCGACGCGAACAGTTCCTGTCATCGCGAGCGATCTATCTGTCTGACATGGCCAGCGGGGATCGAAGCAGTCTGGCTTCGACGAGGCCGCTTTATCGGGAAGCCATGGACCTTCACCTGAAAAGACAGCTGAATCAGACAATGTCAACGAATAACTTTGCGGAGATTGTTAGGAGCCCACTAGCGAGGTATGCACCTCGTTCCCTACCCTTAGTGGAGAGATTGAGTCGCTCCACCAGTACTGTGCCAACGGTTTGCGCTTTCTTAGGTTCCAGGTCAGATCACGCCCCTCAGGCTCCAATTCTAGGGAGGCCTAGACTTAATAGCCAGGACACAACCACCTAGTCTGAGAGGTGCATTCCACATATGCGTCGTTCGGCCTCGACGGTGAGTACTCGTGGCGCTGGTGCTAGCCCATCAGGAGAGCGGGTGAGTGATGACATCACCGTGAACTGGCACACTGACGTAGCAGCATTCCAACACATCTGGCATGTGACCCCCGCCAACATATAAATACCTGGCCCACCGTGCTGGCCTCTTCCCTCTAGAACCATACACTGCGCGTCCCCCTGCCCTCTCTGCCTTCGTTGCCCCTACTGTCCCTCATCTGTATTCGTCATTCGATATGGTCTTCTTGACCAAGAACAAAGTCACCACCGTTGGGGACGCCCCTCGTTTATCCCTTCCACCCGCTGGGCGGGTCGCCAAGCGTTGCACCCAGAGCCCTTGGGACGCTAGCGTTCCAAGGGCAAAGTCGTCGGTATGTACAACTGCGTGTTCTCACACCGGGCGGTATGACGAACCTATCTCACCATAGCCCCATATCAACCTCGTGGCGGAAGGACGGTCGCTCAAGCCATCCTCGAAGCATCGAGTCGAAACCGCGAGCAGGCCCGGCGGTTCGATTTCCGTGGAACCTGCCAGCCCAACGACAGCTCCTATTGCCGACAGCTGTTCCGACCAATGGGAGGAAGATGAGGGCCACTCTCATCGCTTGCTCGCCGTCGCGCAAAGTTGGCTGGACTTCGACCGATTGTTTTCCCAGCGTGGCGCGGATTGTGATCAGACGGTCGAGGAGGCAAGGCGCGACTTCTGCCACGACCTCATCCAATCCTTCTCGGGTTGTTGCCCCGCGTCCTCCTCGTCGCAAGTCGACAAACGCTCCAGCGATCTCGCCGACTCGGTGTCCCAACCTTCGGTCTCCCCCCCACAACCGTCCCCTCAACCATCGTCCGCCACCCCGTTGACCGGCCAAACGACGGTTACTTCCACGACGCCAGCAAAACCTGCTCGGTCGCCCGAGTGTCCTGACGAGTCGCAACGCGAGTCTGACAGCTTCTCGTTCCACTTCAGCCAAGATGAAGAGTGGACGCCAGAAGTCGAGGCTCGCATGCAAGCCGCGATTGATCGGATGTTGGAGGATGCGAGGAGACAGCTCGCCGTCCCTTATCCAAACTTCTCGGTCCTCTTCCCCGACGATCCATTGGCTGATTCTGTTGCACACCAGACGGCAGCCAATCCCCGATCATCGCGTTCTTGTGCATCCTCACTGGAGGACTACGACGGCTCCTACCCGGTCGACCCAGAAGACGAGACGGAAGAAGATGACGGTTTGGTTTCGCTCTCGCCCGAACCTAGTTCCCCAGCCTGCAGCGCAACGCTGGTCGTCGATGCAACGACCATTCCAGTTTCCATGGTAGAGGATATTGGATGTGATATCGACAATGTCTGGGGGGGATTAGCTACGTACGTACCGAGACTGCTGACACCAATCTCCGAGGAGTCACTGGCCGACGAGTTCGTCGTTGAAGAGGACGCGAAGGTCCCTTGCGCTGCAACAGCTGGGAAGACGCTGGGTCAAGCGAGAGGGTTTGTCGATCTGAAGGTAACCCATTATACTATTGGAGTTGGTTGGCGTTTATCCCTGATCCCCTTCGGCCAGGATCCGGTCACTCTTCCAACACTGCAAAGCATATCGTTGATCGAAACACTGTGCGAGACGATCTCGGTGCACGAGGAAGACCGAGACATTCCAGGATGTATCGACCTGAAGGTACGTTCCTCTCGAGTCGTTCTCGTTTATCCATCAAGCAACTTTACGATTGCGGAAGGGTTTTGGTGGATCGGATGTTTATATTGAGACCTCTCCTGGCCTCTCCATGGTATCGGAGTGTTCGCTCTCGACCCTCTGTGGCTGTTTTAGCTTTGAGGTGGGTCCATCTTGTCTTTGGTTCGCTGTGAGTGCTGAGAAATATCTACAGGAACGGCAATGTTTGCCGCTGGATGAAGGCCCCATAGTCCAGATCACGACTAAGAGCTTCGCCGAGCCACCGATTGCATCAAAGCCTCCTGACGTCTACCTACGACAGAGGCGACGACGATGGAAGCCTCCCGACCTACGATGGAAGCGACGATGGGTATCAAAAAGCAAAAACATCAAAAAATTTGGAAAATACAAAATCAATCAGAGGCGACCGTGGAGTCAAACACTGAAATACCTCGAGAGCAAGAGCGCAATACTTTTTCTTGCGACCTTTGTCTTGGTGAGTTTCGCTACTATTCTCTCCTGACTCTGCGTTGACGCTCTGTAAGGGCAAAGCCACCATTCTAGTCTAATGGAGTCGATCATCATCATGGATGTCCCTAGAGCGTCTGAGCATCCCTCTGTTGCCTGTGGTACGTCTGTCCGTCCCGTCGTATCCTGTCATGCTAATCTTGTTGCAGTGTACTTGTGAAACGCCAGCCAGGGCTGGCGACCGACTACACTCGGGAATTCGGGATGCAGAGTCACGACATGGCTAATGCTGCACAGTGACCGCAGGACGTTTGGAAAGCAACATCGCTCTTGCAAGCACCCAATCCACATCCCCTTGGTGGAATGGCATTGCGGCAAGAGAATATGTCATGTGAAATTTGTGTCGAGGAGTACTCGATGCTCGAGCTTTAGCCTCCTGTCGTAAGGTAGCGTCAGTGTTAGGATTTCTTTCGTCTCGTTCTCAGATACTCCTGATTATCTCATTCCGATTTGTGCCGACGTATATGTTTATGTTCGATTTATTCAAGCTAGATTCCATTTCGTTGTATCCATATCTCGCTCCTGTATCTCCCCATCTTTGGAATAGTATCTGTTCACTCGCGCACGCAGCTTGATCTTGGCTGTATAGGATCCCTGGTTCTCTCAAGCCATCGAGGACGATTTGGCGCGCGAGAGTGGGATCCGTGATGAGGATATGGCTCGGGGACTCCTTTCACGTGCGGGCATCAATCTAGACCATCTTCTGGGCTCTCGAACCTACTGCCCATCGCTCCCGCTTAAAAGGTGTCATCACGGCCCCTTGCTTGGATGTCATACATATGATCCAAAAGGCACTGCTTCCGACACCAGCCCAACTGTGCATTGGTACTCATACCACCCCCAAGCATCCCGAATGCAGACAGCCATGCATACGTCCCCAACGACACCGATCCCAACGACGTACTCGGACACCCGATCCCCAGCCCACCATTGCAGATGACTTTTCTGATGGCGACGATCGGTGATGCGTGATGGGTCCATCCAATCTGGGTTTGTGTACTGAGCTGGGTTGGAACAGTGAGAGGGAACAAGGCAGTCTGGCGAGGCGCTCTCTCCCAGAGTCGATCGTATGGCCTGGAGCAGCCCAGTTTACTTATACGTCGGATACCTACCCTCGACATTCCGGGTTCGGCCCGGGGAATGCTCGCACGACTACAAGCGACCATCTAATTCATTCTTATTTACACACCTTAAATACAATCAGCGACAGGGAT
>JBBPJO010000468.1:0-11691 GCA_038088815.1 Boletus nobilissimus | reverse complement strand
TACCTTCCGACTCCAACTCCCCTCCTGAAACACCCACCGTGTCTCAACCTCATTCCTCCCCTCGACTCCCCAGACTTCACCTCCTACCTGACGATCACCTGTTCTATCTCGTTCTCCCAGATAGATTCTCCTCCCCGGAGTATATCACAGCATACCAAGAACGTCAGAGGGCTCTTGCTGAAGTCAACCAGTCCCAAGGGCGGAACACCGACGCTCTCCCCTCCATCTCTGAATTAGCTGCCATCCCCCAGGCCTCCATTGAATCCCCCATCCAAGAGGATCCTCCCCTTACTTTCCATGATCCTGACCTGGAACCGATCAGTGCAGAGACTTCCTACCCAGAACCAACTGCGGAGGAAGATATTGATATTGACTCGGCTCTAGAAGACGACGAAATGGTATCTGAAATAAAGGCCGGCCTTCCCAAGGACTTTTCTGGGGAGGCAGAGGACGTCAACAGATGGCTCCTAACTATGGACGCCTACTTCACTATCAACGACAAGGTGTTCACGGATAAGACCAAATCCCTTACCTTCCTTAACAAGATCAGTAAGGGCCGTGGCAAGACCTTCGCTGAAGGATGGCTGATGAAATTGGGAAACACCCATATCCCAAACGAACTCAAGACCTTCGATTGTATTAAACAGGCTTTCGAGACCGCCTTCTCCCCCTATGACGTAGCTGCCAAGGCTAGGATTGACCTTTCCAAACTCCATCAGACTGCCGGAAAAGATGCAGATGGAAACTGGAGTGATGGCTTCGCCAAATACGCTTCAGAGTTCCAACTTCTCACCGAGAAATCCCTCATTTCCGACAAACATGCTCTCGTGGAGTGGTTCATCCGAGGCCTCTCTCCTAAACTTGCAACGATGATCCTGTCTTGCGAAAAGATCCCCGATGACTACAAGGATTGGATTAAAAAGGCCGGCCAGTTCTCGCAACAGCTGCGGAGAATTGGAGACCTTCAAAAGGGTGTCCCACATATTCCAGCACCCTCCTCTTGATCGCACAAGGACCCGTACGTGATGGACGTAGATGCCGTACGTCTATCGCCGACTCAGCGCGCTGAGTATATGTGGAGCAACAAATGCTTTATCTGTCACAAGGTTGGCTGTAGGTCTTCCAACCACCACGGAACCGGAACCGACCGGTCCAACTCACGTCCCCGCCCAACCACATCCTCTGGACGCACCGCACGTCCTACTTACAAAGTCCCACAACGACGGGCATGAGCCACCACCACTACGGAGGAGGATGATGAACTCTCAGCTTACCTAGAGGAAATGGGAAGCATTGAGAAAGGCACCGCAATTAAGATCCTCAAAACTGCTTTCGGGGAGGGCAGCTCGTCCGCGGACGAGGAGGCTGGCTACCAGGCCATGGCTGAGGTAAGAACGGCCACTTACCAAGAGTGCCAAAGGGAAGTGATCAGGGCAGCACCACAAGCCAGGGCTGTACAATCTGGACCATGGAACAACCAATTTTCCACTATCGCGCTGGCGGACCTCTGAGAAACCATCTCAGAGGAAGTCCTGGAACAATCACCAGGCACGTACCCCAATGACGTATCTGTCCAGTCAAGGGTGGACACGGACGCAGCTACTCCCCAGGGTCAGGGGATGGGGCTTGGACCGCAACCTTCTTCTCAAGAGACCGCCACGAGAAACACAGTCAAACATGGAATCAAGGTGGTAAAAGCGGTGAGAGAAGGGGAAGAGGCATGTGAGATACCTGGAACTGACCAGGACACGTGGCCTGGAACGGGAACCGACCCGTCCAACCGCATACGGAGTGTCTCCGGTTTCTGCAGACAGGATTTTTAAAGGGCAGGGATGGGTCAACATCATCTCCTGCTAAATTTTCTCATATCTCCAGTATTCATGTCAGGTGGTTCATCGCAATCCATATCTATTCCTGTCACCCTCTACCCACCTGACCGAACTGCGTTCAAAAGCGTTGACACAAAAGCCCTCATCGACTCTGGGGCAACCGGCTGCTTTATCGACTACACTACCGTGGTAGCTTGCGACATCCCTACTACACGACTAAAGATCCCGCTTCGAGCAAGCAATGTCGATGGATCCCCCAATAAAAACAGCCTGATATGAAAACAGGCATCGGTGCTAATGCAACTCGGAGAAACTACCAAACTCCGAGACTTCCTTGTTATTGACTGTGGCAAGGATGAGATCATCCTCAGGCTCCCTTGGCTCCGTGACAACAATCCAGACGTCGATTGGAGTATAGGAACTGTCTGTCTCCGCGATCCGGAACCGACCAGACGGGAACACACATGGAATCGAGAAGATGTCGCGGCAGAGACCCATACCCTAAACGTCTTCAACAGGAAATGCCAGATGAACAAATTACGGCGACGAAGAGCTCTGTGGTGGAAGTGCAACGTCGACCCTATACTAACGGCAAAGACCAGAGAAGTTCATCTGAAGGTACCTGACGTGGAACTGACCACACAGCGGGAAGAGATACCGGCGCTCATAGATATAGAGGAGGATGACGAAGAGCCAACTGGACCTTCCATTGGGAAAACTACGATTTCGATTTCTCTTGCTCAAGACACGAAGAAGACTAAAACGGAACTCCCGTGGGACTTCCAAGACTTCAAGGACATCTTCCAGAAAAAGGACGACGGTCCCCTTCCGCCCTACCGGTCGTTCGATCACGGCATAGATCTAGACAACTCTTTCCTACCCAAGGTTGCAAAGGCCTACCCGCTCAATCCTAAAGAGCGAGAGGCATGCAAAGAATTCATTGACGAACACATGAAAGCTGGATGTATTCGCCCCTCTAATTCTCCCATGGCTTCCCCATTTTTCTTCGTATCTAAGAAGGACAGTAATCTTTGCCCTTGCCAAGATTATTGATATCTCAATGAGCACACCATCAAAAACACCTACCCCCTCCTGCTTATCGGTGATTTGATGGACCAACTCAAGGGATCCCGTTACTTCACGAAGATGGACATCCGTTGGGGGTATAATAATGTCCAGATCAAGACTAAAGACGCATGGAAGGCGGCGTTCATCACGCCCTTCAGCCTCTTCGAGCCTCTCGTCATGTTCTTCGGCCTGTGCAACAGTCCTGCGACTTTCCAGTCGTTCATGGACTACGTTTTTAAGGATATGGTAGCGGAAGGATGGTTGATCATCTATATGGATGATATGTTGATCCATTCCAGGGATCTTAACGAACATCACCTGTGAACAAGGCGAGTTCTGGAACGGTTGCATGACAACCGTCTCAGCCTCAAATTGGAAAAATGTACATTCGACACATCCTTGGTAGAATTCCTAGGGATGGTCGTTCAAGAGGGTATCATTGCGATGGACCCTACCAAGTTATCGGCAATCGCTACCTGGGAACCACCTACTACGGTTCGCGCAGTCCGCTCCTTCATAGGGTTCTGCAACTTCTACCGCAAGTTTATTCCAAACTTCTTGGAAATTGCCAGGCCGATCTTGGATTTAACAAAGAAAGGGCAGCTGTGGTCCTGGACGCACGAGCAACAGCAGGCCTTCGACCTCCTCCATCAGGCCTTCACTTTGAAACCCGTACTCACAATGCCGGATACCTCCAAACCATTCTATGTCATGACAGACGCCTCGTTAACGGCTACCGGAGGCGTACTAATGCAGAAGGACGCCAATGGCAATTTACACCCTTGCTGCTACATTTCCTGGATGTTCTCACCGGCGGAACGTAACTACAACATCTATGATCGCAAACTCCTAGCAGTTATACGCGCACTGGAGGAGTGGCGCCATTACCTCACCGGAACCGACCGGCCAGTAACCATCCTCACAGATCACAAGAATCTGTGTTATTTTAAAGATCCACGAAAGCTTTCTAGGTGGCAAGCTAGATGGCTATTGACATTACAGGACTATGACCTCCTGTTTCAACACATACCGGGGAATAACATGGCCCCTGCAGACGCTCTCTCTTGGAAGGACGCCCTGGATACTTCGGACGACAACGCCGAAGTCACCCTTCTTCCCAGAGAGCTGTTTTTGAAGCGAATCGACACAGACCTCCGACACACCATCGAGCAATCCTGCTCCACCGACGGCTTCGTCATCGACCAGCTCCGCAAATTGCACGAGGGTACCTCGGGAATCCCTCGCTCGACTATACACAACTGGCGCTTTGACGATGGCCTCCTCTACTTTAAGGATCAAGCCTACGTGCCCGAAGCCCACCGGAACGACCTCCTTCACTCCATCCATGACTCGCCTGCGGGGGGCCATGGCGGTTATTACCAAACCGTTAATCAGGTACAGCGCGATTGTTGGTGGCCTGGCTTAACTGCGTTCGTCCGTTGCTTCATCCAAGGATGTGCAGTTTGCCAAGCCAACAAAGTCAACACACACCCCACCATCCCGCCTCTCACCCCTCTTCTGGTCGCTTCCTCCCGCCCATTCCAATGTCTGTCAGTCGATCTTATCACGGACTTGCCGCCGTCTCATGGTTTTGATTCAGTTATGGTCGTGGTCGACCATGGCCTTACAAAGGGGGTAATTTTCACCCCTACTTACAAGAGTGCGGTGTAACACACAGCGTAGTAGTGACGTAGCGTGCTGCGGTATGAAGAAGAGTTCGCACGTATAGAAGAAAGAGCGAGTGACGAGTAGAGGGATCTTCGAGGAACGATGTCGAGCTTCGAGATGATGCGAAGCCTAAGCTGGTCTCACCTATCTAGGAATCTCGCTAGACTCGGTGGTCACTAGGAACTACACTGGTATTGCATAGAACTAGCTTAGGGAAATTACAGGAGGGCGAGAGAACACCCTTATATACGGTAGGCCCCTTCTAGATAAGGAAAGGATGCGCAGCATCCGCAGTAGCTAAAGTATGACTCGATGCGCAGCATAAGAGTCACTAGGAGTCAGAACGAGTCATGAAGAGTCATGACGAGTTATAAATAGAAAGGCTATGCTGCAGGTGGTGAAGTCTGAATAAGGCGACTGTGGCAGAAACGGAAGGGAGTCTAGATATGGATATAGGCGGGGCGCCGTGTGAGACAGAAAGGGAAGAAGATCGGGAAACGTATCTGGTATAATGGAGGGCGACTCCATTACGAATACAACCGCGTACGGTAACGAGAACGAGACTAGAAGACGAGTGAACGAAAAAGTGTAGAGGAAAAAGTGTACCCCCTCGTAGACCATAACATGCGGACGCCAAGGGCGTCACACAATTATTTTTCAAAAAAGTCTTTCCCCGCTTTGGACTCCACGATAAGGTTATTTCGGACCGTGGTCTGCAGTTCGCCTTGGCCTTCGCTCTAGAACTAGCAAGGCTCCTGGATTATGATCCACTCCTCTCCTCCGCCTACCACCCACAGACCGATGGAGAGACGGAACGGGTCAACCAGGAATTGGAAACCTATCTTCGGATCTTTTGCCAAGGAGACGCCACCCAATGGTCGGACCTATTACCAATGGCGGAGTACTGCCACAACTCCTCCATCCATTCCGTAACGGGAAAGACTCCTTTTAGCTTGATGATGGGATATGAGCCGAGGGCTTATCCATCTTTAGGAACGAAAACCTTCCTCCCCACCCTAGAAAGACGCCTTGGAGACCTCGATGAGGCTCGCAAGGAAGCCACCGCCGCCCATGAAAAAGCCCAATGATACATGCGTGAATGAGTAACCTCCAAATTCAAGCCCTGGAAAGTAGGAGACAAGGTATGGCTTGAGGGCCGTAACCTGAAACTCCACTACCCCTCTCGAAAACTTGCCCCTCAACGCGAAGGGCCATTTGAAATCTCACAGGTTATATCACCTGTTTCGTACAAACTCCGCCTGCCCAAGACGTGGAAAATCCATAACGCCTTCCACGCATCGCTTCTGACTCCCTATTGGGAAACCACTGAACACGGACCCAACTTCATTCCGCTTCCGCCGGACATAATAGACGGGGAAGAGGAATTTGAAATCGAACAAATCTTAGCCCATCGGGGTTCCGCCCGCCAACGCCACTACCTCGTTTCGTGGAAAGGCTACCCGTCTTCCGAAAACACCTGGGAACCTGAATCCAATTTGGGACATGCTGTGGACCTCCTGGAAGAATATAAGGCCAGGGATCCCATCACCTTTCCTCCATAATCCAAGCTCTCCCTTACCTCTCAAGTCGAGCCCTCGCTCCTCTATCGCCATTGTCATTGCCACCTTTTACCCACTTATGTCTACTTCACTGAATGGAACCTCCTCCGTATTCCCAGTCCGCCTCCACCATCTCCCAGACCAAACCCGCTGAATCCTTTTCGCTTCTCTCCTCGAGAATCCTGCTACAGCCCAGGCCATCTCCGTTTGCCCCCTCTATAGGGATAACTCCATACTCCAATCTCTGGGCCTCATCTTTCATACATACACCACCAGACAGACACTCCACGCCCAGCTCTTCCCCGATGGGATCCTGCCTGTCTACGCCACTGCTATGGAACAGGCCATCCATTCCTCTAGAGACGTAATCCTGGATGCCCTCCATGACCATGGATTCGCCGATGTCATCATGGCAATCCCCTCCAGCCTGTACATGCACGTTCTGTGTCCCCTCATCAACACCCTATCAGTCAACCTTCGAGGTTACTACATGGACGACCACCCGGGCAACGCCTGGGATGGGGACACTTGGGCCTGCAACCTTCGCAATCCCATCTGGGATGACGACTCCACCGTCACCCCAAATGCCTCATCCTCAGACTCCTCCTCCTCAGCCAATGACTCCGCCATTACAGCACCCCTCCCTGTTCCTCCTCCACCAACTCCCACAGCTGGACCATCTCGCCGATCAAGAAGTGTGGACGTTGTTGGAGGAACTAGCCGCCCTCCTATTCCCGGACCACTCTCTTCTCTCTCCCACGACGACCCCGAGGTCCTCGCTTTCCTCACCACCATTCCCCTCCTCGGACGAGGGACACCTACCCCCAAACCTGTCAACGTACTCCCCACTCGAGAACATCCCACCACTCCGACTCTCACCCGTCGTCCTCGTCAACTCAATCGATGTGGCAAGGGAATTTCATTTGGACTTCCCAGCTCCACAGCCTGAGCTGTGGGGCAACGTTCTCAGGGATATAGAGGAAAATCGAGACAGGCAACTCCGTTCCCCACCTCCGGTCACATTAATAAGGACTTCGCGGCTTCGCCCTCGCCGGCACCAGGGTCAGAATCTCGCCCCATCGACATAGACTTGCTCCCCTCTCTCCCTCCAACTCCCTCTCATCCCACTCGCCCCGTCCTTGGATGCTGTTTCTCGTGTAATCAACGAGGACACCTTCGTGCCGACTGCCCTCACTATGAGTGCCCATTCTGCCACGTCACCACCCCTGGCCACATCCAGGCCTACTGTCCCCGCCGCCGTTGCTCCTCTTGCGGAGAACTCAGCCACTCTGACAACATTTGCCCCTTTCAGCGCAACCCCCTAGACGACTACGACCCGACCAATTACGAGGTCAATGAGGGAGAGGAGGTAGATTGATGGTCTCGCAGGTGCTTCGACAATAGGAAGGGGGTAATGTTACGGTTTACGAGGGGGTACACTTTTTCCTTTATGCTTTTTGTTCACTCGACTTCTAGTCTCGTTCTCTTCACCGTACGCGGTTGTATTCGTAATGGAGTCGTCCTCCATTATACCAGATATGTTTCCCGATCTCTTTCCCTGTCTGTCTCACATGGTGCCCCACCCTTACTTTATTTAGACTTCCTTCCCATTCCGCCGCAGTCGCCTAATTCAGACTTCACCGCTTGCGGCATAGCCTTTTACTTATGACTCGTCTTGACTCGTTGTGACTCACTATGACTCACATGCTGCGCATTGAGTCACATTTTAGTTACTGTGGATGCTGCGCATCCTTTCCTTATTTAGAAGGGGCCTACCGTATATAAAGGGCGCTCTCTCGCCCTCCTGTAATTTCCCTAAGCTAGTTCTACGCAATATCAGTGTAGTTCCTAGTAACCACCAAGTCTAGCGACATTCCTAGATAGGTGAGACCAGCTTAGGCTTCACATCATCTCGAAGCTCGGCATCGCTCCTCGAGGATCTCTCTATTCGTCACTCGCTCTCACTTCTCTACGCGCAAACTCTTCTTTGTATCGCAGCACGCTACGTCATCACTACGCTGTGCGTTACACTGATATGCTGAGAGCTCTGAGAATGCTAATAGCAATGAATAACTTATGAATGATAGCACTGATAGCATGCTATCAGTCAAGTCAGACAGCTCAGCAAGGTCATTGATTTTGATAACTTAGAAAAAATGTAGGTTTGCTGATGTACATGTAAGTACTACCCCTCCAAACCCCTTACTTGCCTGCTCATAATGTACAGCTGGGCTCATACTGCGAAATGTCATACCCGCTATCCCAGCCAATGTCACATCCATGAGTCAACCCACACATCCAACAATCTATGAAGTTGCCAACAGTCAATATTAACATTGATCCCAATTCATTTTTTCTGCTGGCCTCTCTGAATGCCGACTTCATTGCAGATGGCCAGTCTCGATAGGAAGCTCTATCAGCCATTTACTAACACCTTGTCGATTGGGGCCCCTATTCTGAGGATTAATAGAAGTGGATCATGCCAGAATCTGGTATGGCTGAAGAGTCAATCACTGAATTTTTCAATGAGGTGAGTAATCGTGCAAATGTTAAAACTATGTTGACCAAGGTGTCAGGTGGTTGCGCAAGCTCTTGCTTACAACAAAGTGTAGCGCACAGCATAGCGTGCTGCGATACTTAAGATACTAAGCTCAAGCGAGGATGAAGAAAGAGCGAGGGTACGAGTGAAGTTTGTAGTCCAAGTGCTGAGCTTCAAGACGATGCAAAGCCTAAGCGATCTCACCTATTCAGGTATGAACTATGCCCTCACTGAACTCGGTGGTCACTAGAATAACACTGGTATTGCGTAGAACTAGCTTAAAGAGAAATACAGCTGAGAGCAGCGAAGGTATTTATATGGTAGGCCCCTGGTCTGTGCGTAGAGTCAAGAAAGGAAATAAGGAGCAGGAACCCAAAGAGTTTCCGTCTCCGTCTACATATGACTTGAGTGTGCAGCACTACAAAGTCAGTCCAAGTCATAAAGTGTCATGCACAGTATGTGCAGTAACACGTGTGCCACAGCATGAAGTCTGAATAAGGTACCATGGTGGGAATGGAAGAATAGTCTAAATGATCATTTCCTGATCACAAATTGACTGGTGTTTTTCTCTCTGTCATCACAGACCAGATCTTTGAAGATCTGGTTTTGCCATGCCTACCCTAAAGTCTTTCCATGGCCAGATCCAATACCCTGTATTTTGAAAGATTGCTGGATGGAGAGTGGTTTACCATGGATATCGACATCCATGGATTCCTTCAAGATCGACCACTCCACCCCTTCAATAACAATGATGAACATCAAAAATTTGGGGTTGATAACAAATATGATGTTTTCAGTGGTTGTCAGCAACTCATGGCAAAATGGGATGACAGCACCAATCTTCCTGGCATTCCCATTGTTCTCACAAGTCGAGAGCTGTGTTGTATTGCTCCAGACTTTGAATCCGAGTCAGTATCCCAAGCAGCACTTCTGGATGCAACCGAAAACATTCTTCAATGCTTTCAAGTTGGCCCTGGACTTCACAGGGAGCCTCAAAAATGGGTTCAATTAGTATATGAGATAGTTGCAACTTCAATTGTCTGGTTTTCTTGCCATTGGGAATTCTTCAACACCATAATGGATGCTATTATTGGTATGTGGGTACTAGTAGTACTTTGCTGACTTATTGAGGGCCCAACTAGCTCTTTTCAATGGTAGTCAAAAGGCTATTTTACATTGTGATATCACTAACACAAATGTCATGATGGTGGTGAAGGATCTTGATCCTGAACATGTAGTGCCTGATTGGCCTACCGGAGCAGGTGAATATCCCAAGTGAGCAGGATTGTTATTTGATTGGGGTTATGCTGTGGATCAGTATTCTGAGACTCCCTGTTCAACAGGGAAAATGACTGTAAAAGCTTCACTCTCATGTTGTAAACTGTCTCATATTCTCCTTATAGGGCAGTTTCCCTTTTACAGCTACAGAGCTTCTTCAAAGTGAATGCACTACCAACCACAAAATCTGCCATGATTTGGAATCCTTGTTTTGGATCATGTTCATCACTAGCGTTAACCTTGAGAGTCCCTTCAACAAGTGGTACCAATGGCAAGATGTCTGTTTCCCCTTCCCAGGCAATATTAGGATTCCTGTCAAACCTGTTCCAAACATGCCAAGTCCCAGCACACCTATCTGGGCTACTCCAGGCCTTCACACTGGCAGTCCTGAAGAGGTCTACCAGTGGAAGTGTTCCATTCCCAACGCTACTCTCATTGCAGCCATGGTCTCTATTGGACAAGCAACCAAAGTGGCAAAGTTTTTATTGAGGGTATGCAAAGGCTCGCAGGCTACTTCAGGCAGGAAGTATCACACAATGAAGAGCAAGTCAGGTTCTCCAAGTCCCACATCACCCCTGAAATTTTCCTCAATATCTTATACAAAATCCAAGAAGGTATCCCTAATGCTAAAGACTGCCCATCTGTCATATCTCTAAAAATCCACAAGTCCAACTCCAGTCAACTCCGGATAAACCTCGTGCCAAATCCACCAGACATCCACAGAGTTACTACTCTGGACTTTGTACCTTTCTATACCTTCTTTCACTATAGTCTACATTCTCCATTATAGTTTATATTGCCCTTCTGGCATTCATATTCCTCCATTCTCCATCCCTATGTACATCGCCATCGTGTAGATACTCTGGCTCTGGAGTTACCTTCGGACCTGTAGTATATAAACCCTCTGTATTTCTTGGTATTTTCTTCATTACAAATATCAACAAAGTTTCCTCCTTTTCAAAGCTCAATCCCTTCTCTTCTTCTCTCTTTTCTCTTGTCTCTCTGAAATACGAGGACACGAGGATTGACAAGGGTGTGACACATAAGTCCTGCACCAATGTTCTTACACCTCCAACCTCCATACCTCTGTCAACATCTCCATCGAACCCCTGCACTTACTTTCCCCTATGTCTCAGACATCCAACTGGACTTAACACCATCAGATGATGAAATCCATCACACCCACTCCCAGTACAAGGAAATGCTAGATGCAGACTACAGACTCAAGGTGCCAATCCTGTACCCTGCTGGTTCACTGGCCAGGAGTGGCCTCACATCACCTGTTATCCCAAAGCAGCCTACAACTGGTAGCACAAAGAACGGCAAGCATCATGGGCCACCAACACAAGGATCTCCTTTGGCAAAACACACTCAGCCTGCTTCACCACCAGAGGCCTCAGGATCTGGGAAAGCAGCTCAGACAGAAACTTCACCCACCGGCCAGATGATTACACGCAGCAAGGCTCGTCGGGAGGCCAAGGGAAAGAGGCATCAGATCTAGGGGAAAGGACACTATCCCTTAAATAGATTCGAGTCATTGTGAGTTGCACGGGAGCAACGACAGTATTTCCAAATGCCACATAGTTCAGTGGACTGGCAATCACAGCAGCATTTTGCACATGTGCGAGACAGAGACAATGCCAGATCTTGCAGGGACGCACAGTATCCTTGCGGCCGTATGAGGTGTTCCTTGTGAGCTCCGTCGAGATTAGCTTGAGAATTTGCTCCTGCCGATTGATTTCCTTTACTT